>CAUYQV010131999.1:0-21358 GCA_963574575.1 Galagoides demidoff
CTTTTTTTTTTTTTTGAGACAGAGCCTCAAGCTGTCCCCCTGGGTAGAGTGCCATGGCATCACAGCTCATAGCAACCTCCAACTCCTGGGCTCAAGCGAGTCTCCTGCCTCTGCCTCCCAAGTAGCTGGGACCACAGGCACCTGCCACAATGCCTGGCTATTTTTTTTTTGGTTTCAGCCATCATTGTTGTTTGGCTAGCTCGGGCTAGATTCGAGCCCACCACCTTAGGTGTATGTGGCTGGCATCTTAGCCACTTGAGCCTCAGGCGCTGAACCATCTATTTTTTTTTTTTTCAGTAGAGATAGGATCTTGCTCTTTTTCAGGCTGGTCTTGAACTCCTGATCTCAAGGCAGTCTCCCACTTCAGCTGACCAGAGTGTTAGAAACCAAGAGTGAGAAACTATGCCTGGTTCTCATTTTTCTTTTCCTTTTTTTCTTTTGTTAGAGACAGAGTTTCACTTTGTTGTCCTCAGCAGAATGCTATAGCGTTACAGCTCATAGCCACCTCCAGCTCTTGGGCTTAGGTGATTCTCTGGCCTCAGCCTCCCAAGTAGCTGGGACTACAGGTGCCTGCCACAACACCCGGCTATTTTTTGTTACAGTTTGGCCAAGGCCTGGTTTGAGCCACAGGTGCCACCCAGCTCTCATTTTTCTTATTGTTAAAAAAATTTTTCAAATAATGGTTTCGTTGACGGGGTGAGGTGGCACATGCCTAGCACTCTGGAGGCTGAAGCTGGTGGATTGCCTGAGCTCGAGTTGGAAACCAGCCTGAGCAAAGCGAGCCCCCCCCCCACATCTACCCATAGAAAAAAAACCCAGCCAGGCCTTGTGACCGGTGCCTGTAGTCTCAGCTACTTGGGAGGCTGAGACAAGAGGACCTCCTGAGCCCAAGAGTTTGAGGTTGCTTTGAGCTATGATGCGACAGCACTCAACCCCAGGGTGACTAATGGGACTCTGTTTCTAAGAAAAAAAAGTTTTAGCTTAGATTAGAAAGGCACTATATTAATTGTCTGCTTGGCATGCGTGTGAGAGATTGTGCAAAGGTTATACAATATATACACATTAATGTGTATACACATTTTAAGAAAGGAAAATGCTGTATTAAAATTGTCATACTTGGCCCCAAACCATTGCCTGGGCTCTACCCGTAGTACTCATAGGCTGTTGGCACTGCAGTGGGTCATACAGGGGAAAGAAAGAATAAAAAGCGAGAAAAAAAAAGAGAAAAAATAAAATTGTAAAACTTAAGTCCCATTTGACTTCAACAATTATCAGAGATACAAGATAGAATATGCATGATAACAAATATTATCAATGTATTTTGAATATTGCAATTTGTTTTTTGAGATAGAGTCTATCGATAGAGTCACCCTTGGTAGAGTGCTGAGGCCTTGTAGCTCACAGCAACCTCAAACTCTTGGGCTTAAGCGATTCTCTTGCCTCAGCCTCCCAAGTAGCTGGGGCTACAGGTCCCCGCCACAACGCCTGGCTATTTTTTTATTGTTGTTGTCACTGTTGCTTAGCAGACCCCGGCCAAGTTCAAACCCACCAGCCCCAGTGCATGTGGCCAGTGCTCTAACTGAGCAACAGGCGCCGAGCCTGAGTATTGCAATTTTGTTGTTGTTGCAGTTTGGCTGGGGCTGGGTTTGAACCTACCCTCAGTATATGGGGCTGAAGTCCTACTCACTGAGCCACAGGTGCTGCCTGAGTATTGCAATTTTAATACAGTTTTTTCCTTTCTTAAAATGTGTATACATTTTTTGGTACCCTCTGTGTGTGTGTCTGTGTATTATCTCTATCTTTAAAAACAATTCATTTTTTGAATTGTTAATACTTTCCTAAGGTTGAAAGTTCAAACACTGAAAAGAATTTTTCTTTCTCTATTTTCATTTTGCCCAGTCCAGAGGCAATTAATGTTACCAGTTTTTTTGGATACTCTCCCAGAGATATTATATGTATGTATAAATACATTTTATATATTCTCTTACTCTAATTTTTTTTAAGTTAGTGCAGATATTCCATATGCTGGGTTCTGTACTTTTTTTTTTATTTTTAACTGAATGTATCTTAAAGATTGTTCTTAAGGTTGGGTGAGGTGGCTTACACCTATAATCCCAGCGCTCTGGAAGGCCAAGCTGGGAGGACCCCTTGAGCTCAGGGATTAGAGACCAGCATGAGCCAGAGAGAGACCCTGTCTCTTAAAAATAGGGAGGCGTTTTGTTAGGCACCTGCAGTCCCAGCTACTTGGGAGGCTGCGGTAAGAGAATCACTTAAGCCTAAGAGTTTGAGGTTGCTGTGAGCTGTGATACCATAGCACTCTACCAAGGGTAACAAAGTGTGACTGTATCTTAAAAAAAAAGATTGTTTATCAGCAAATAAAGAGCTTCCTCTTTCTTTAAAAAAGCCACATAGTATTTCAATGCAGTAGTTTTCAAAGTGACAGGGAGTCTTAAACTAAAAAAAAATTTTTTTTTCATTTTGAGACAGAGTTGCACTATGTCACCCTTGGTAGAGTGCCTTGGCATCATAGCTCACAGCAACCTCAAACTCCTGGGTCTTAGCGATTCTCTTGCCTCAGCCTCCCAAGCAGCTGGGACTATAGGTGCCCGCCACAATGCCTGGCTATTTTTTGATTGCATTTGTCATTGTTGTTTGGCAGGCCCAGGCTGGCACCAACTTGCCAGCTCTGGTGTATGTGTTCCTAGCCACTGAGGTATCGGCACTGAACCTAAAGTTAAAGTTCTTTTTTTTTTTGAGACAGAGCCTCAAGCTGTCACCCTGGGTAGAATGCCCTGGCGTCATAGCTTACAGCAACTTCCAACTCCTGGGCTTAAGTGGATTCTCTTGCCTCAGCCTCCCAAGCAGCTGGGACTACAGGTGCCCACCACAACGCCCGGCTATTTTTTGGTTGTTGTTGTCATTGTTATTTGGCAGGCCTGGGCTGGATTCCAACCTACCACCTCTGGTGTATGTGGCTGGTCCTTTAGCTGTTTGAGCTACAGGCACCAGGCCAAAGTTATTTTCATAATAACCCTAACATGTTATTTTCCTTTTTCATTCTTTTTAACTAAAGTGGAGTTTTCCAGAGACTATATAACCTGTGTTATCCCAACAGAGTACAGAAGGAGACGTGAGAATCTGTTTTCCATTAAATCAATATTAAAGAAATTTGCAAAGATTGAAACTAACTTTTTTTTGTATTTTGGAAAATACAGTTACTTTTCAAGAAATGTATTCTTTATATTAACATGTAAAGGATTCGTTATTTTTATTTTTGAGACAGAGTCTTCCTCTGTTGCCCTGGGTAGAGTGCTGTAGCATCATAGCTCACAGCAACCTCAAACTCTTGGGTTCTAGCGATCCTCTTGCCTGGGATTATAGGTGAGCATGACTCCCAGTTAGTTTTTCTATTTTTAGTAGTGATGAGGCCTTACTGTTCCTCAAACCAGTGTCAAACTTCTGAGCTCAGGTGATCCACTTGCCTTAGTTTCCCAGAACACCAGGATTATAGGAGTGAGCCACTGCACTTAGCCTATAGTTATTTTTACTTATTTATTTATTTTTTTGAGACAGTCTCACTATGTCACTCTCGGTAGAGTGCTGTGGCATCACAGCTCACAGCAACCTCAAACTCTTGGGCTTAACAGCTATGGGCACCGAGCCAACAGCAGTTCAAGAGCAGTTTATTTGGGGGCAGTGCCTGTGGCTCAAGGAGTGGGGTGCCGGCCCCATGTGCTGGAGGTAGTGGTTTCAGGCCCGGCCCCGGCCAAAAATTGCAGAAAAAAAAAAAAAAGAGCAGTTTCTTTTTCTTTCTTTCTTTTACAGAGCCTCAAGCTGTTCCCCTGGGTAGTGTGCTGGGGCATCACAGCTCACAGCAACCTCCACCTCCTGGGCTCAAGCCAGTCTTCTGCCTCAGCCTTCCAAGTAGCTGGGACCACAGGCGCCTGCCTCAATGCCCAGCTATTTTTTGGTTGCAGCTGTCATTGTTGTTTGGGGGGCCCGGGCTGGATTTGAACCCACCACCTTAGGTGTATGTCGCTGGCACCTTAGCCACTTGAGCTACAGGCGCTGAGCCGAGCAGTTTATTTCTTAAGCAATTCTCTTGCCTCAGCCTCCCATGTACTGGTAGCTGGGACTACAGGTGCCTGCCACAACGCTCGACTATTTTTTGGTTGTAGTTGTTGTTTAGCAGGCTGGGGCTGGATTCGAACCCTCCTGCCCCGTGTATGTGGCCAGAGCCCTAACCATTGAGCCACAGGCACTGAGCCATCTATTGTTATTTTTAAATGAATAAATGTTTTTGTAATTTCTAAGTCTAATTTCCAAAATAATAAATACTGATGTATATAATCCATATAAACTAAAGCTATTGGGGCTCTCAATTTTTAAGTGTAACATGATCTTTACACTAAAAAGTTTGAGAAGTGCTGATCTATTGCATAGATATACTATTGCTAAATTCATCCTCTACTAATAGATATGTAAATCATTTTCAATTTAGTGTTATTAGAAACTATACTGAAAAGAATAACCTTATATGAGTTTTATTTTCCACGTTTTAGTAAATCTGTCTTGTGTTAGAAGTGGAATTACTGGATCAAAATATACATTGTGGGCAAAGTCCCACAATGATATATGTCACCTCATTCCATGTTTCTAATAACATTATAAGGTGAGTCATTATTTCCTTTTTGCATATGAGAAAATGGAAGCATAGAAGCTGACAGAAGTTAGATAATTTTCTTAAAGCTCAGTTAAGTGGCTCACATCTGTAATTCCAGCTGCTAAGGAGGCCAGGAGTTGCAGACCAGCCTGGTCAACATAGCCAGACCCTGTCTCTAAAAAATTTAAAAAATGAGCTGGGTATGGTGGTGTGTGCCTTTGGTTCCAGCCAGTTAGGAGGCGTAAGTGGGAGGACTGTTTCAGCCTAGGAGCTCAAGGCTGCAGTGAGCTACAACAGTGAGTACTCTAGCCTGGGTAGAGAGCAAGACCCCATCGTTAAATAATAAAAAAATAGTAACAATAACAATAATAATAATAACTTTCTTAGAAGCATGGGCTAAGGAGATGCTACACAGACAGAATAAACTTGTTGGTGGTTTAAAGACTCTATGGTTTATTTTTATTTATTTATTTATTTTTTGAGACAGAGCCTCAAGCTGTCACCCTGGGTAGAGTGCAGTGACATCACAGCTCACAGCAACCTCCAACTCCTGGGCTCAAGTGATTCGCCTGCTTCCACCTCCCAAATAGCTGGGATTACAGGCACCTGCCACAACGCCAGGCTATTTTTGGTTGCAGCCGTCATTGTTGTTTGGCGGGTCCAGGCTGGATTCGAACCCACCAGCTCAGGTGTATGTGGCTGGCGCCTTAGCCGCTTGAGCCACAGGCCCCAAGGCAGACTCTGTGCTTTAAACCACTATTCTGAGTTATGGTTTCACCACGCAATAGTACATGTATATGTTCCTTCAGTTTAAGTCACTTATCTCATAACAGGCTTTATTTTATTTTATTTTGTTTTTGAGACGGAGTCGCCCTCGGTAGATTGCCGTGGTGTCACAGCTCACAGCAACCTCAAACTCTTGGGCTTGAGCGCTTCTCTTGCCTCAGTTTCCCAAGTATCGCGGACTATAAGCACCCACCACAACGCCCGGCTATTTTTTGTTGAGGTTGTCATCGTTGTTTAGCTGGCCTGGGCCGGTTTGAACTTTCCAAGCCCGGTGTGGGTCGCTGGTGCCATAACCACTGAGCTACTGGGCACCAAGCCAAGAGCAGTTTATTTCTTAAGAGCAATTTCTTCTGCAAATAACAAATTATCTCTCAAGTGCCTAGTAGTTTATGTAGGACAATGCTAAGACAAATTTTATGCAATTAATACTTTTAAAGCTAAATGTAATACTATATTTAGGTTAATATCAGTAGTTAGTGAAAAAAAGTACATTTAGTTATGCTCTGCAGAACTATTTAAATGCTTTGTGTGTTATGCAAACATCAGTCACAACCTGGGAACAGATCCCACAAGTTTAAAAACAAACGAATAAAAACAACAAATACGGGGTGGCGCCTGTGATTCAGTGAGTAGGGCGCTGGCCCCATATCATATACTGAGGGTGGCGGGTTCAAACCTGGCCCCGGTCAAACTGCAACAAAAAAATAGCCGGGCGTTGTAGCGGGCGCCTATAAACCCACCTACTCGGAAGGCTGAGGCAAGAGAATCACCTAAGCCCAAGAGCTGGAGGTTGCTGTGAGCTGTGCGACGCTGCACTGCTACCGAGGGCGATAAAGTAAGACTCTGTCTCAAACAAACAACAAATACACGTACAAAACAGCACATGTATTTTTTTCCCCTACGTGTCCGGAAATAGTATATTCTAAAGCTGTTTTGAAGTGCAGAAGATTCAAAGAAGGCAGAAACCTTTACGAGAGATGCGTGGGGTCCCCAAAGAGCTCCTCCAAACCCCGACGGAAAAACCTTTCACACACGACCTCTTAAATAAGGGTATTTTCCTGGGGATTCAACTCAATCAAGCTGGCCTAGGTGTTTTTGCCCGTGTGGAAGGCGGCGTACTGGAGTCCACTCTCCAGAGGGCCTTCCCGAGATTCCGGGCAAATCGGCGCCTCCCTCTCTTGTCTTAGATCCCAGAGGGACACCTAGACCCGCCCAGGCTCTCTGTGCAGCCGGTCGAGAACCCCAGCTGCCTTTGCACCCCACCTTCGGTCGCCGAGGCTAGCGCAGGCGGGAGGGAAGATGATTGGCAGAGCCGTTCAGCTACTGCGAAACTGCCGAGGGAGGGACAAAGAGGAGGCAGCGGAGCTTTCTTCTTAAAGTGGTTGGGCTGGGCCTTGGGAACAACCTTCCCCCGGCCTATTGGCTTCCCGGTAAGGGTTGTTATGGTAACATATGACCGAACAGTCCCTTATGAATCTGCCAATGAGAAGGGCCGTCTTTTCCACCGCACCTCTAAGCGGTAGGTGTTGCGAAAGTCTGGGTAAGGGGCCGGAGAAGAAGGCGGTGCCAGTACGTCCTGCGGAAGGACCAGAGGCGGGGCTTATGACGTTACAGGCCCAGCCAATCACGCCTGGTTTTATCAACGGCCCCGCCCTTTTACCGCACATTTCCCCTCCCCTAGCTCATTTCGCACGACGCAGCGGTTGGGAACACAGACATTTTCGGACCTGGAGCCGCCACTGCCGCCGCCATTTTGTGTCTGTGGAGAAAGAAGCTTCTGTGGCGGCTGGAAGTGGACGGAGATCACCCGTGAGACGGCGGCGTTTCATACCCGAGGTTCCCCCTGTGTCGTCCCCCACCCCCCCTCCGCGGTCAGCATGTGTTGAAGCCGGAGCCGCGAGAGAGCCGGGGAGAGGAAGCAGAGTCGGAAGGGAGGCGGGGTATCGAGCGCGGCTTCAGCTTCAGCTGCGGCGGACCTCGGAGGGGGGCCGCGGCGCAATGTCAGAGCAGACGCCGGCCGAGGCCGGTGCTGCGGGGGCCCGGGAGGACGCCTGTCGGGATTATCAGTCGTCGCTCGAAGACCTGACCTTCAATAGCAAACCGCACATCAATATGCTGACCATTCTAGCCGAGGAGAACCTGCCCTTCGCCAAGGAGATCGTCTCTCTCATCGAGGCCCAAACCGCCAAGGTTTTTATACACCCCGCAGCCTCCTATTCTTCTAATACTCCCTGATTTTAGTGTCAGCCTCATCCCAGGTCTCGCTTCCATCCAAAGGGGGACAGCGTTCCTCCTCCAACCCTCCCCTCCCCACTCAGGCTCGGTCTTCGGCCCTGGCTCGGAGCGTGGGCCTCTCGGGGGGAGGGCGTGGGGGAGGATGAAGGGTGGAGTCCCACTTCCGCTCACCAGCTCCCCGCCTCGGCCACAGCTTTGTGTACCCCGACACTCGCAGGCTTCCAGCAGAGCCCTCTGGGGTGGGGGACTCGGAGGCAGTTTGTGCTTTGGGAAGAAATTGTTAAAACGAACCATTTTAACCCCCTGGGAAGGTGGGGAGCGGTTTCCCCATTTCCCCCCCTACCCTTTTGGGTAATTATGCTCTCTGGGTTGGAAGGAGGTGAAGGGGGACCTGGGAGCGAGCTGTTGGTGGGTGGGATTAGGAAACTGGCCCCGAGTGGAGCAGCCGCCTGTTAGGAGCCCAACATGGCGCCCGAAAAGCACATGATGCGAAAGGGAAGAGAGGAGAATCCATTCCCTGCCAGCCAGGCAGCTGCTCACACCCGTCAGCCCCACTTTGGGGTGGGGGCGGCGAGATAAAACTTTTATTCTCCTATCGGAGGGTCTAATTTGTCCCCTAATAGGGGCAATTGGGGTCGAGGGTGGGGCTTGGGTGGGGGAGGACATCTTATCCAACCTGTAGGTGGAGAACTGGCCCAGTGGGTAACAAGTACTTCTAGTTTGTCTGAAAAGTTCAGTCCCTCCTCCTCTTCCTTTTCTCTTTTTTTCTCCCTTCCCTGGTAGTGAAGGCGTGCTTTTCTTCACCCCTTGACAGAAGTGGTCCTTTGCCACCTTATATTTCCCTGTAGTCCTCCTCTTCTGTGGATTCATGTGGAAGCGATATGTCATTTAAGTAAAGTTATTGTTAAACTTAGTTATAATGAGTTTTAATAGCTTCCCAGTACTACGTTTTAAGTTATTTTTAAGCTTGTACTTAGGTTTAGTTTTTTCTAGTTGTTAGTGATTGCAATTATCAGGATGAGCCTCCTTTTAGCAGAGTGAACCCCTTTTAAAAGGCCACTTTAACAACAACCACCAATATATTGTTTAGAGACGGTTTCTGTCTAGTGTAAAACTGAGTGGTCTGACTCTAATAAATGGTTTTGAAATGTGTGACTGGTATTATAAAATTTGTGAATAAAACATATAAAATATGTATTTGTCTTTTTTATTTACCTTTGTAAGGTGTAGAATCTGTTTCCAAGACTTATTTTTATCTACGTGGTTGTGTGTTTTAAACAAAAGTCTTTAAGTGACTTGGGTTCATTCTTCTTTAGGTTCCATCCACTCTTTTGGGTAAATCTGTTCACAAGATACACGGTTTCAAGTGGTCCTTTCATACCTTAATTTAAAGAGGACAAAAAGTAAGGTTTTTTTTTTTTTTTTTTAAAGGGTTCGACAGGTTTGTCATGCTCAGCCTGACAGCTATAAAATAGCTAAAATACAAGTCTTCATTCACCGTTTCCTGTGAATGTGTATGTAAAACAGCTGTTTTGTTTTTTGTTTAAAGTATGAGATTTAAAAAGGAAGCATTTCTCATACTCAACATCTATCTCATTGATACCACAAACATGTTGGACATGAAATCTTAGTTTTTGCCTTGCTGAAGGCTAAACTTGACATTAATGCCTTTTTTTAAAGAGCACTTGCATTTTTAAGTCAATAACATTGATTTTTAGAAAAAACTAATTACTTCATATTATGAGTATTAATATCCCACAGTGCCTAATACTTAACTAGCTCAGGTTGTCACTCAGCAGTTTCCTTGCTGATTTTTAATGGATCCAGAAGATCTTCGAGAACTGAAAACTAAATGCTGAATATAATGACCACATAAAACTCGTGTTTGTGTATCGCTACACAGTGGTGAAAATAGATGGACTATTTTGCTGGTAAAAGACGGCTGCAATTTTTGGGGCACACGTTTCCTGGTTATTTTTGTAAAACCAGATTGAGGGAAGATGAGAAAATCACTTTGGGGTACCAATCTATCTGGGTTGGGATTGAGGGTGTGGGGAGGGATTTTCCGTCATTTGGTAGCAAACCGGCTTGGTTTTGTTTCTGGAGGTGAATGTTTGTGTCCTTATTTAGCATCTCAGCATTACTAAACTTTTAAAATTCACACCTAATTTGATTAATTCCATGAGGCAGCAGTAGTGAAAAAGGGCATTACATATAAGGATTTCACTTGTACAATAAAAAGTAGCCTGCTGAACAGATTTTGGTGTTAAAAGAGAGCCTGTTTATCTTCCTAAGTACAATAATGACTAAAATGGTGTAAAACATGACATGGTAAGATAAAGACACAGCAATAAAGCATTTGACATGTTGGTACTTAATGTAGTTTACCCACATGCAGTGGCCTTGTGGACCCTGTTACTAGTACCTTAAAAAATTTTTCCATACAAAGTTACTCAAAGGTTTCCTTAGCCAACTTTCAGTTGTAAGGGTGTTATCAGAAGCAAGAGCATTTCCACACACTTGTATGGGCAATTGGTTTTGTGAAATATGATGGCATTGTGTACTACAGAACTGTGAGCCTATCCTAGCTACAGGTAGCTATGGGTGTTATTCAGGGGTAAGATTCCTATACACATGGGGTGGGTAAAGGGGATAACCTCTTTCTGTTGTTACTTTTTTTAAAAAAATGGGTTCTCCTGTGGAGTCCGAATTAGAAAAAAGATTATATGGTATGTCTTAATGCTCCTCAACAAGTCTGTGAACCTGCTGATGCTTTCTGGAAGCTTGCTGTGCCTTAAAGCCAGTGATGGGTAGGCATTGCAGTTGAACTGGGACAAGGTTTTTTTTTGTTTTTGTTTTTTTTTTTTTGCACTTTGGAAAGGGCCACCTGTATCAGCATCATAACACTGGCTCTGCACAAATTTAGAAACTCTAATTTGTGCATGTCAGAGGAAAAATATTTCGACGGAGAGTCCATGCTGTGAAGAAAATCTTCAGGACAAATACTGGTTTCCAGAGTCAAGTTCAACCTGGTTTCAGCGGCTGCTCCATCCAGTTTTTCTTGTTATCACAAACTTGCACCTTCCTGCATGTTCATGTGCAAGTTTAAGTGTTTTGCTATTGACTTCATATGTGAGGTGGTTTTTAATTTGTTAATTTGGATTATAGAGAAGTAATCCTAATGATTTTACGGGTAACAAAAGCTTCATAGACTTTGACATATAAAATAATGCCTGTGGAAATTAGGGTTTTTACCAGAGGTCTAAAAACTACTTCAAGTTACACCATTCTAAATTAATGGTTCCCAAAGCTGACACTTGGATTACAGAAAATAATTTTCTCTTGCCTCCCCCTTTTTTCGTCACAACATGGGTACTTTACCACATGAATTTGAAATTCCATCGAATGTTAAGTGAGTGTACCAGAGATTACAGTTTTTCATCCTGGTTATTCTGAGCTTTGTGTACTCAACTGAAGATCATTGTTAGAAATGAGAACTTGAACATTTAAGTTTCATAAAGGTTAATATCAATTCAAAAGTAGTACCAACAAAAATTGAGGTCTGTATTATAGGTCTTAAAAACTCACTATTGAAAGTAATTCTTTGGTGGCAATTCGTCATACTAAACTTCTCAGTTTCTTTTTATTACTTCAGGCTCCTTCCTCAGAGAAGCTTCCTGTTATGTACCTTATGGATTCTATCGTGAAAAACGTTGGAAGAGAGTATCTCACTGCCTTTACTAAAAATCTAGTTGCAACATTTATTTGTGTGTTTGAAAAGGTATATATGCATTTAGAAACATTTGAATTTTAAAAACAAAATTTGTTCCTGATTAAATAAATACTTGCTTTGTGTTGGGTTTTCTTGGGTGGTAAAATGTTTTATTTTGGACTTTTAAGTACTATTTCATAAATGGCTAACTTTAATTAGTTTTATGTTAGGTTTTAAAAACAAAACTAGGGATTTACGTTCATTTTAGATGAGTTTGCTCTTAGAATTGTGTTTTTTTAATTGAGTTTATTTGATTGCAGATGTATTTCATCACTAAAAAGTGGGCAAAAAGATAAACTACCAAGAATACTTCAAATTTCATTGTTTAAATTAATAGTGCTAGGATAGTGACTTGTTCCTGTCTTAAAAAAAAAAATGGGGAAAGCAATCCTTCAGTGTGTCTCAACCTGTGATTGATGCCTGAAACTTCTGGTTTTCTTTTTTCCCTAGAAATGTTTACTCTTTTGTTACTTTGTTCAAGTAATTTTTATGTTGATGTGGGTATATGTGAGTGCTGACTGGTTAATTGCTTTGTTATTTTGGAAATACCTTTTTTCCCCCTTAGTGTTCAGAAGAAAGGCTTGTTAGTTTTTCTAGTGATTGTACATGTAAATTCTTAACATTATTGTGGTAATTTGGTTAATACAGCATTATGTTGAGGAAGACAAAGGATTTGCTGACATAATTACCTATGGGTCAGTCTTTTATCTTTAGCACAGAACAAAGGGCACTTAGAAGATGAGTAGGTTTAAAGATTGTAGGCATACAATCTTTTAAAAGTTTAAAAATTGGTAGTTTTTCTTAAATTTTAGTAGATGAGCGCCAGTTGTGTTGGTTGTTATATTTGTAAAATTGGGATTTTTCTTTGGAAAGACTTGGCAGATTTTACCTGTTTGTTAGAACAGAAAATGTGTAGCTGCTACTTGAGTAATTTTTTAAAGTTCTTAGAGAAATAATATAAACAGAAGAAATTTGGAAAGTTAAAATTCAGATAGCATTAAAAAGATGGTTAGTTGATACTGTATTGTAGACATTTGCAGAATACTACTTAACCTGAGGCTGTAGTCTAAGGAAAAGCTTAATCAACTGGTTTCAGTTTCATTGTGTTCAAATTCTATTGGGGTATTGGAAATCATACCTTTACTTAATCTAATTGGGCATTAACAACAGTTGATACAAATGATCTGTAGAAAATGACTTCTAAGTTATAGTTAAGACTTTATTGTGTGTCCTGCAGTTGAAAATCTCAGTTTTCTCAAGTACTAGGTTTCTCTAATAGTTAATTGTATAAAAAATTGTTACCCCCCTTACAAATGTGAGCAGATAAGTCAAATAACACTCTAGCTTACCAATGGTTAAGATTTTGTGAATTTCAGTTATTAAGGTCCTTTCTACTCTGCAAATAGCCTTTTCATAGGTACTAACCTATTGTATTGCAAAAAGATTGGTTAGTGAGATAGTGTTTTAATTTTAACTTTGTACTACCATGTTGGTAATTTAAAAAATTTCAGCCATCTGGTAAACCAACCATTTTCTAGTTTTATATTTTGTCCAGAGTGAGAGTAATGTTAGAAATACTATTATACCAAACCCTAAAATGTAGAAATGTTTTGTACATACTAAGACTTGCCTAGTTGTTGCTTGCATGAAGTCCAGGTGATAATGACTTTAATAATTCTAATGGTTTTTGAAGGAGAAATTTCTATATCAACTTAATATTTGCAAACCAAATGCGCCTTTAGCAAATTATATTTACCAATGGGTAGTACAGTTACATACGTTCTTAATGTTCTGTATAAAGAGGAGGTATTTAAATACTTTTTATACTTAATATACAAAACATCCTATAGTAACTTAACAAGCCATAGAATTGTTCTGTTGTTCTAGGTGGATGAAAACACTAGAAAAAGTTTATTTAAGTTACGTTCCACATGGGATGAAATATTCCCTTTGAAGAAACTTTATGCCCTGGATGTCAGAGTCAATTCATTAGATCCTGCTTGGCCTATTAAACCTCTGCCCCCCAATGTGAATACATCTAGCATCCATGTGAATCCTAAATTTTTAAATAAATCGGTAAGTTTTGACATGAATGGTATATAATGACTATCAGATTTTGAATTCTGTGAAACTTATTGCCAGAAGGCAAAAATGGAATACCCTGTGCCAAATAACTTCAATTTGAAAAAATAATAGTATTATATACTTAAGATATATTCACTTATTTAGGTATTATATATAACATTTATTTTGGGTTTTAAATTCCTGAGAATTAAGACTGTAGATAGCATTAAGAGTTAAATTGATAACTTTAAGTTACGCCTTAGTTTTCTTTTTGGCTATGATACCTTTTTCTTAACAAATTATTTTTTCTTACAGCCCGAGGAGCCTTCAACACCTGGCACAGTGGTCAGTTCCCCTAGCATCTCTACTCCTCCAATTGTTCCAGATATACAAAAGAATCTTACCCAAGAACAACTAATACGGCAACAGTTACTGGCAAAGCAAAAACAGTTGTTAGAACTTCAGCAGAAAAAGCTTGAGCTCGAGCTAGAGCAAGCTAAGGCACAACTGGTAAGTGGGGGAGATTGGCATTTTAAATACTTTAAACTTCTAATAGGGAAGCAATTATTTTGTGTTTCTATTGTATTGACATGTTACTTTTATTAACCATACATGCTTTTTCCTCTTTATTTGAAAATGAAAGTATATATGTTAGACCATATTTTTATAGCCTTATTGTAAAATTCACTTGATTGAAAACTTGTATACTATTTCTTCCAATAATTATTCGGTTAGATTGCTATATTATAAGATAGCACCTTAATTTGTTCAGCCATTAGATTATGTGGACTTAATATTTCATTTCAATATAGTAGGTGTGTTGTAAATATTTTGCGTAACTTTTATGAGTTTATGCTTCATGAACAGAGATCAGGCTTCCAAAGTCTGCACAAGAAATGCATCACAAAATTAAGGAGTCCAGGAAGATTTTATGTATTTCTATGCATGATGACCTTATACTAAGTTATCTTATTTAGCTTCTGAGTTTGAGAGTGAAGAACTATAGGAATGCAGAATTGTGTAAGTTCATTAACAGTATCATTCTGAGAGAAACTAAGTTTTGTTACTTAGGATTTATTTAGCTGTAATGACACTGACATTTGGGCAGCTGGAGTGTAGTGCTTTAGCAATTTCCTTGGAGCAGTCTGGCTCAGAATCTTGAATAGGAAGAGGTAATTTCTTTTTTTTCATTCTATTTGGAGATTATAAAATTTCAACATAAAGGACTAGTAAGAAATAGTGGACTTTCTCTTCATTGTAATTTTTATACATTAGAAATATACAATGTAAATACCACGTTGAGTAAATAGATTTATTGAATAAAGCATTATATTCTTTTGTTTACAGTTTCTTGATAAATAATCTGCATGTTTCATTGTATTAACAAATATTTATTTGTATTTCAGGCAGTTTCTCTTAGTGTTCAGCAGGAAACATCCAACTTAGGTCCTGGATCTGCACCTTCCAAATTACATGTTTCACAAATTCCCCCTATGGCAGTTAAAGCTCCCCATCAAGTTCCTGTGCAACCTGAGAAAACCCGTCCAGGTCCATCCTTACAAATTCAGGAGTTGAAAGGGACTAACCGGGATCCCCGTCTTAATAGGATAAGCCAGCATTCTCATGGAAAAGATCAAAGTCACAGGAAAGAATTCTTAATGAACACATTGAACCAATCTGATATTAAGACAAGTAAAACTGTACCCTCTGAAAAACTAAATTCATCCAAGCAAGAAAAAAGTAAATCAGGTGAAAAAATAACCAAGAAAGAACTTGACCAATTAGATTCTAAATCTAAATCTAAATCTAAATCACCATCACCTCTGAAAAACAAATTATCTCACTCAAAAGACTTGAAAAATCAAGAATCTGAAAGTATGAGGTTGTCTGATATGAACAAGAGAGATCCAAGATTAAAAAAACATCTTCAGGATAAGACTGATGGCAAAGATGATGATGTAAAAGAGAAGAGAAAAACTGCAGAAAAAAAGGATAAAGATGAGCACATGAAATCATCTGAACACAGACTGGTTGGAAGTAGGAATAAAATTATAAATGGCATTGTACAAAAACAGGATACAATAATGGAAGAATCAGAAAAACAGGGGACAAAACCAGGTAGATCAAGTACTAGAAAGCGATCAAGATCTCGGTCACCCAAGTCTCGGTCACCAATTATACATTCTCCAAAGAGAAGGGATAGGCGGTCACCCAAAAGAAGGCAAAGAAGTATATCTCCAACTTCAACACCCAAAGCTGGAAAGATTCGCCAATCAGGAATTAAACAGTCACATATGGAAGAGTTCACACCACCTTCCAGGGAAGACAGAAATGCTAAGAGAAGTACTAAACAGGATGTTCGAGATCCAAGGCGAATGAAAAAGTGTGAAGAGGAACGACCACAAGAAACTATAAATCAGCATTCTTCAAAGTCAGGCAATGAACCAAAGGAGAATGTAGAAAATTGGCAAAGTTCCAAGTCTACCAAACGATGGAAATCTGGTTGGGAAGAAAATAAAAGGTATGATGATATTTTTGGTTAGTAGGATAATACTTTAATAATGACTGCTAATTTAAAAATTGGGACATGTTTAATAGTACCTTGTTTTTCCCATTCTTGTGGAAGAAAACTGAAGTTTAGAAAAGTTAGATAATCTACCTAAGGTTGTAATCCAGGACATGCAAGAATCAGAATTTATATATTTTTCCTGATTTCATATTTTGTGCTTTTAACATTTAATTTTCTTGTTACATATATCCATTTTAACCATATCTTTTGAAAAGAATCCTTAAATATCATGCTGAGTATTCTTTAAAAAATATTTTTAACTGACACACTGCTTTTATGATTTCAGCTTACAACAGAGTGATGAACATAGTAAATCTCCTCATCTAAGGCATAGGGACAGCTGGTCAAGCACTAAAGGAATTTTGTCACCTCGAGCCCCAAAGCAGCAGCAGCATCGATTAAGTGTAGATGCC
The DNA here is from genome assembly GCA_963574575.1 of Galagoides demidoff. Taxonomy (NCBI): domain Eukaryota; kingdom Metazoa; phylum Chordata; class Mammalia; order Primates; family Galagidae; genus Galagoides; species Galagoides demidoff. The sequence continues at coordinate 16,503 of CAUYQV010131999.1, forward strand.
AATCTTCAGATTCCTAAAGAGTTGACTCTTGCAAGCAAAAGAGAATTGCTTCAAAAGGTAGTTATTATGATTAGTTCTATGTAGTCATTATTTTCTTTAGTTTTAGTTTAAAAAAAAATTACTGCTTTTTATATTAAAATGTTTAATTTCCTTTTGTCATCCCTGTGCAGACGAGTGAACGTTTAGCATCTGGTGAAATTTCACAGGAAGACTTCCTTGTTGTTGTGCATCAAATTCGACAGATATTTCAGTATCAAGAAGGTAAACATAGATGCAATGTACGGGATAGTCCTACAGAAGAAAATAAAGGTGGATTAAAAAAGAAACCTCTCTTATCTGATGCTGAATTAACCTACTATGAACATAAAGCAAAACTGAAAAGGACACAGGTTCAGCATTCATTTCCAAGACTTGATCTCTTAGATCCTGATATTTTTGACTACCCTTTGACTGATGCCTTGTTGTCTGGAATAGAATGTGAGCCATCCAAAAGTAAACATGCAAGTAGGAATAGTGGAGCACAGTTTGACAGAAAAGAACAATTTAGTGAAAGAGCAAGACGTCTTTCTCCTATATCTGGGAGTCGTACTTATGCTGAGAATCTTTCACCCCATGAGGGCCGGAGAAGACATGACGAGCAAGTCTCTGCTAAAGGTAGAAAAAGTTAAATCAGATTATGCCTATTGAATCACAGAGCAGTGAAGGGAAAATGAACAAGCTAAGTGGGGATGGATTTTTGTGACTATTCAGACTACTTGGTTTTTTTCCCATCTATTTTATGTTTTTTTCCACCTAAGAAAATAGAAGAGAAGGTACCTAATACTTTTTAAGGCCAGTTTTGTGTCAGGTACTTCACTAGGTTCTTTTATATGTAATTTTGATTTCATCCTCACAACAACCCAATGAAATATATTAACCCCATTTTATAGATAGGAAATAAAACTAGAGAGGTTAACTCAGTAGCTCTCAAGGTCAAATAATTAGTTGAAAGGATTGGGTTTTTTTTTTTCTTTCACCCAGGTTTGTCTGATGCTAGAGGATATCATTTGTCTGCTGTTTGATGTTGTCTGCCTCTTTCTGCCCCTCTAATATAGTGAAGTTGTTATGTATATCTTTGGATAAACATTTATGTGAATATAGAAAGACGATTTTGAGATAATTTGGTATAAATTTGGATTTAGTGAAAATAATTCTTTTTTCTTCTTAAAAGGTGTACGAGAAGAGCAGAGATCGCCATTCAATGATCGATTTCCACTTAAGCGACCTCGATATGAAGATTCAGATAAACCTTTTGTAGATGGCCCAGCAAGATTTGCCGGTCTAGATACAAATCAGCGACTTACAGCTTTAGCTGAAGACAGACCGTTATATGATGGACCTAGTAGGCCGTCAGTAACGAGAGATGGCCCAACCAAGATGATTTTTGAAGGACCTAATAAATTAAGCCCTAGAATTGATGGACCTCCCACACCAGGTTCTCTTCGGTTTGATGGGTCACCAGGACAAATGGGGGGAGGAGGCCCTTTGAGATTTGAAGGACCACAAGGTCAGCTAGGAGGTGGATGTCCTTTGAGATTTGAAGGTCCTCCAGGACCAGTAGGGACGCCTCTGCGGTTTGAGGGGCCAATTGGTCAAGTAGGAGGAGGTGGTTTTCGGTTTGAAGGTTCCCCTGGTCTGAGGTTTGAGGGATCTGCAGGTGGTTTGCGATTTGAAGGACCAGGGGGCCAGCCTGTGGGTGGTCTCAGGTTTGAGGGACATCGTGGTCAACCTGTAGGTGGTCTAAGGTTTGAAGGACCTCATGGTCAGCCTGTGGGTGGACTTAGATTTGATAATCCCCGAGGTCAGCCTGTAGGTGGACTCAGATTTGAGGGAGGTCATGGTCCATCAGGGGCTGCAATTAGGTTTGATGGACCTCATGGTCAGCCAGGAGGAGGGATCAGATTTGAGGGCCCTTTGCTACAGCAAGGAGTTGGAATGAGGTTTGAGGGCCCCCATGGTCAGTCAGTAGCTGGTCTGAGATTTGAAGGACAACATAATCAACTTGGTGGGAACCTTAGGTTTGAGGGTCCACATGGTCAACCAGGGGTTGGGATCAGGTTTGAAGGACCTTTAGTCCAACAAGGAGGTGGAATGAGGTTTGAGGGTCCTTCTGTACCAGGAAGTGGTCTGAGAATTGAAGGGCCTCTGGGTCAGGGCGGTCCAAGATTTGAAGGTTGTCATGCTTTAAGGTTTGATGGACAGCCAGGCCAGCCATCACTCTTGCCAAGATTTGATGGATTACACGGTCAGCCAGGCCCTAGATTTGAAAGAACTCCTGGTCAGCCAGGCCCACAGAGGTTCGATGGACCACCTGGACAGCAGGTTCAACCAAGATTTGATGGTGTACCTCAAAGATTTGATGGTCCACAACACCAGCAAGCGTCAAGGTTTGATATTCCTCTTGGTCTTCAAGGCACAAGATTTGACAATCATCCTTCACAAAGGCTTGAAGCAGTATCTTTTAATCAGACTAGTCCATATAATGATCCACCTGGCAGTGCTTTTAATGCCCCGTCCCAAGGACTACAGTTCCAAAGACATGAACAAATATTTGATTCACCTCAAGGACCAAATTTTAATGGACCACATGGTCCTGGAAACCAGAGTTTTTCAAGTCCCCTTAACAGAGCTTCTGGACACTACTTTGAAGAAAAAAATCTTCAGAGTTCTCAATTTGGAAACTTTGGCAATTTACCTGCTCCAATAACAGTAGGAAATATTCAGGCACCTCAACAGGTAAGTTTGTTGTAGTTGTATCCAGTTAAATTAACTATTTTTTAATGTTTTTAAAAGGGTTTGAGGAAGGTTTTCAGAACCTAGTTTACTGTATAGATTGGAAATAAGTTTTCAATGTACTCTAAAACCTCACTTTCTAGGGAAATAGGGTGAGAAACTTTTGGGGATGAAAATTGAAATTTAAATCCAAAACTGGTTTTAGCTCTTCTAGGATACAGAATATTTCGGTCATCATCCTCAATACTCATTTTTTTATTTTTGTTTTTGCTTTACTGCTGGTCAACCATTGTAGAATTGTGTTTCATAGGTCTCTGGTACATTTTAGAACTATTGAGCTCTGATATATTTTAAAGTAGACACAGCTGATTATTTAGACTGTTCTTTGACCTTTAGCCTGAGTTAAATAAGAAAATCAAATTGTCCATGCTTTTACAGTCTGCAGTTTTGTTTTTTTTTTTTGTCCTCTCCCTACATTTTATACTCACTCCAAACACAGTTGTTTGATACTAAATAATGTGTCAACACAGCAAATTTGCTACTTGCCTTCTGAGTACAGTCTAGTTACCTGAATATGCATAGTTATCCATTGGTGTTTTTAAAGTGATGTTCATACAATTTAGGATTAACTCATTTAGCTCATTTTGAATTTCTGCATTTGCATGCCTGCTGGAATTTACCTAGGCTGCTTGTTTTGAATCTCTGCGTTTGCATGCCTGTTGGAATTTACCTAGGCTAAGCTTTTTTTTTTTTTAATCAGCTTTTGATACTTTCTTAATAATAGGACAAATTCATGATAGTAAGATTACATGGAAGATAATATAAGTGATTTGTAAAGCACATTATGAGCATTACTGATAGAAGGTCTTCTGTTCATATGGTTGGAAAAAAACAGTTGGCCTGACTATATTTACTCTGTTGTATGCCCTTAAAGAAGCGATGTTGTTATTGACACATATTCTAGAATGGGACTTTACTTACACTTTATACGGAATTGGTGGGGTTTTTATTATGTATATACAACACTGAAAATTCACATGGATACTGAACAAGACTTATAAATGGATATTTATATAGCAACAAAATGCAGAAGTCCTGCCTCCCTCTGGACTACAAATACTTTATTTGTATACTAGAACAGTTCTTGCTTTCTGACTATTTTATTTTTTAACATTCCCTTTGACATCTTTTGTAGTCTCCCTTGTAATCCAGCCATAACTGTATTCAGTAATGATGGCCAAGCAAGATCATCACCTTGAGTTCAGATTGCTCATTAAAGCAATAATTTTGATACCTGTGGAAAGTGGTCAAGGGTCAGGGATTCTGGCCTCAGCTTTGTTGCTAATTAGCCCCTGTGATTGTGTTTAGAGGTCACATTGCCCTAGCCCTGTTACCTTTCTAAATCTTTGTTATTTTATCAGCCAGGCCTTCTGATATCTATGGATATTTTTATGTGATTAGAATGTTAAAGGTCTACTTAAAATATGGAAAGGACATTTTTAAAATCAAGATTTATCTTAAAGGTTCTGACTGGTGTTGGTCAGCCAGTGGCTTTTGGCCAAGGACAACAATTTTTACCAGTTCATCCACAAAATCCTGGAGCATTTGTTCAGAATCCTTCAGGTAAGCACTTTCTGAACATTGTTTTTCAAAAGACAATTACTGTTTTGTTGAAGAGCTAACTTTGTCAATTTTAGAAAATAACAATTTTCAGAGGAGGTACTTTAGAGAACTTTAATTTGGCTAAAATGTTTTTATTCCTATTTTAAGTTTGTTTATATTGTTGCTGATGTGTGTTTACATTGGCCCACTTTATTGCCAGAGATGGTTAGCAGGATTTATAGACCTAAAGAAAAGAGGGAAAAAAACCTACTGGGTAGAAGCTGGGAGGTGGAGTGGGGTGTGTGATGTGTGTGTCTGCAGTAGAACGAAATAAATGACAAGGCTCGGCGCCTGTGGCTCAATAGGCTAAGGCGCCAGCCACATACACCTAAGCTGGTGGGTTCGAATCCCCAGCCCGGCCCACCAAACAACAATGATGGCTACAACCAAAAAATGGCCGGGTGTTGTGGCAGGCGCCTGTG
>CAUYQV010132000.1:0-10357 GCA_963574575.1 Galagoides demidoff
GACCACAGGCGCCCGCCACAACGCCCGGCCATTTTTTTGGTTGCAGCCATCATTGTTGTTTGGCGGGCCCAGGCTGGGGATTTGAACCCGCCACCTTAGGTGTACGTGGCTGGCGCCTTAGTCAATTGAGCCACAAGTGCCGAGACTTTTTTTTTTTCCTGAATGAGTATTTTTTAAAAGATCATATTATAAAAATAAAGATTTACTAAATCTTTCAAGACATAATAGACTTCAATTAATCTATATCTCAAAAAGGTCACACTTATAAATTGAACTAAACAAGCAACATGCAAAATATTACTGTTTATATTAATAAGCTAAAACATGTCAAACATATATATTATTCTATTATACAATTATCCAGTTGGCAGTTTTCAAACACTTATGCATATTGACCACCTCCTTACATTGACATGATTTTCACTGACTGAACATGCACCACATGTATGTATCAGTACAATAGGTCTAGTTTCTTATGTTGACCACCTCTGTATGGTTTATTTTTGTTCTTTTTTTTTCAAGACAGTCTTACTATGTGCCATGGAGTCACAGCTCATAGCAACCTCAACTCTTGGGCTTAAGCAATTCTCTTGCCTCAGTCTCCCAAGTAGCTGGGACTGCAGGCACCCGCCAAAATGCCCGGCTGTTTTTTTGTTGTTGTTATCATTGTTGTTTGGCAGGCCCCTGAGGGGTTCAAACCTGCCAGCCCCGGTGCATGTGGCCGGTGCCCTAACCACTGAGCTATGGGTACTGAGCTTACCACCTCTGTTTGTTGACCAGTTCATTACAGTCCCTAGATAGTCAACTTACAGAGGTTCTATTGTATTTAGCTTGATCCAAACTGAAATCTTTTTTTTTCTGCTAGCCTCCATTCCTAAATTTTTTTTTTTTTTTTGAGATGGAGCCTCAAGCTATCCCCCTGGGTAGAGTGCTATGGCATCACAGCTCATACCAACCTCCAACTCCTGGGCTCAAGAGAGTCTTTTGCCTCTGCCTCCTAAGTAGCTGGGACCACAGGCGCTTGCCACAACGCCCGGCCATTTTTTTTTGGTTGCAGCCATCATTGTTGTTTGGCGGGTCCAGGCTGGGGATTCGAACCCATCACCTTAGGTATACGTGGCTGGCGCCTTAGCCAATTGAGCCACAGGCGCCGAGCCCATTCCTAAATTTTTAGTCTCTCCCATTCTTCTAGTTGTCTAGAATTAAACCTGGCAGATATCTTGACTCCCTCTGATCCTTAATATTGTCCAGAGGTTCCACTGTATGTTCCAATGATACAATTTATCATCAAATTTGGATAGAAGTAGGCTGGGCACAGTGGCTCACATCTGTAATCCTAGTATTTTGGGAGGCTGAGGCGGGTAGATTGCTTGAGCTCATGAGTTCAGCCTGAGCCACAGTGAGACTCCGCTTGTACTAAAAATAGAAAAACTGACCAGGTATAGTGGTGGTTGCCTGTAGTCCTAGCTACTTGGGAGGCTGAGACAACAGGATCTCTTGAGCCCAAGAGTTTAAGGTTGCTGTGAGTTATGATGCCACAGCTCTCTACTGATGGCAACAGAGTAAGATTCTGTGTCAAAAAAAAAAAAAGAAAGAAAGAAATTTGGATAGAAGTAGAAATAACATAGACTATCAGAAAATTGGAGTTATAGCATAAAAGTTTTCATAATTTCTGACTAAAATGATGGAATTATATGTGGTTATTAACAAAACCACTTCTTGTTTAAGGTTCAGTATTCACTTGCTAACTGAAAAACATTGCTAGAATATTCCACAGATGCTTAGGCCATTCTAAGAAAACATCAGAGTGAAAAAACTTTGATATACCAACGCACCTTTTACAAACTGTGATGTTGTTCCCCAAATCCTAAAATACCTGGAAATTAGTATTTCAAGAATGTAAAACCACATTATAAAGCATATCTTCTTATTTTCTTTTGCTTCTAGCTCAGAGCTAGAAGAAAATAAGAAAGAATAAGAAAATAAGAAGATGACATAGAAAAGAGAGAAAAGCACCTAAATAGGGGATCTATGTGGGAATTAGGGAATCAAGGAGGAAATAAGAGGTCTAAAACATACACTGTAAATACCACCTAATCTTTTGTATTTGTTGAGGCAAAAGTTCCCCTATCCTGAAAAACCGAAATACCAAATAAACAGACAACTGTTAGAGCAATCATCTTACCTGAACAGTCCTTGCTTAAAAAGATAAGCACTAATATGACCCCCTTCTAGATATCGGATTTCACAACCAGGCCAAATTTCTTGAAGACTTCGAACTCCTGTTCGTGGAATATAGGCATCTTCTTTGGCTTGAACCACTATAATGAGGCTTGGGTCAACTGGAACTAAGTATAGGATTTTTTAAAATTTAGCACAGACAAACTTAAAAAGCCCTGAGATTTTCAAATAAATACTATTAATCACATTAGAAAATAAAATACACCATAATGCAGTGAAATATTCATCAAAAACACCACACAGGCTGGGCTCTGTGGCTCATACCTGTAATCATAGCACTCTTGGAGGCTGAGGCGGTATGGTCTGCCTGAGCTCACAGGTTCGAGACCAGCCTGAGACAGAGTAAGACCTCGCCTCTAAAAATAGCCAGGCATTGTGGCTATTGGGAGACTACTTGGGAGACTGAGACAAGAGAATTGCTTGAGCCCAACAGTTTGAGGTTACTGTGACCTAAGATGCCACAGCACTCTACCTAGGACGATAAAATGAGACTTTGTCTACAAAAAACAAAAAAAACTCACCAAACAATGCAATGAACTATTTGTCAAACCAAAACTCTTTAAGTTGAAAATCAATTATAATATGCCATATTACCACGTTATTCATCTCCTATACAATGAGATGAATACTTTAAAGAAGATACAAAATCCAATTTTTTTTTTTTTTTTTTTGCAGTTTTTGGCTAGGTGCTGGGTCTGAACCGGCCACCTCCGGCATAAGGGACTGGCGCCCAACTCCTTTGAGCCACAGGCACCGCCCTCCAATGTGTTTTTTAATGAATGAGATGATCTTAGATTTTCATAAGTGAAATATACTTTTAAGTAACCAACTTATCTTGACAAATTCTTTTTGTTGTTGTTTTTGAGACAGAGTCTCAAGCTGTCATCCTGGGCAGAGTGCTACTGTAGCTTTATAGCTCACAGCAACCTCCAACTCTTGAGCTCAGTGATCCTCTTTCCTCTGTTTTTCTATTTTTGTAGAAACAGGGTCTTGCTTTTGCTCAAGTTGGTCTCAAACTCATGAGCTCAAGCAATCTACCCGCCTTGGCCTCCCAGAGTGCTAGTATTAGAGCCGTGAGCCACCTTACCCAGCCAACAAACACATTTTGAAGCCAACAAAAAATATATTCTTGAAGATAAAAAATTATCCTGTAACGTATCCTTAAAAATATTTCACAAATATTTACACATCAAATGTTCTCAATTTCATATAAAAATCAGTACCTGAGAAATTTGCTACATGAGTACATTCATCCATGACTCCTTTCATAAATATTAAAGATTCTTTCTGAAGATTATTTCTTCTTTGTTCTTTACTGAGTAGGTGGTGTGACTGAGGGTTGGAACTTGTATAACTACTTTTGTTGGTTGAAAGTTTTTGATTGAAGTACTCCATCTTAGAGGCATCTTGCAATAAGAGTTTTTCTGATGTGCCACTGATAGATGTTTTACTAGAATTATGGCACTCAGTAGGTTTTTGGGATACAACTGGGTCTGTTACATCTAAATTTAAAGTTCTGGAAACCAGGTTAAGGTTAGTTAGCTTGTCTGCATTGGTAGGGAAGTGTTTCACAAATTCTTGTCCCATTTTGAAAGAATCTGTCTGAGTATATGAAAGAAAAGAAAATATCAATATAAAATAGGGTTTCATTTAATAACCTTGTTAAAGAGAAAAGACAAATGTCCATCAATGGATAAATAAACAAACATATACATCAACTGTGGAATATTATGTTACAACATGAATGAACACTAAAGACTTCATGCTAAATAAATAAGCAAAACACAAAAGGACCTATCTTGTATGAGGTCCCTATACCAGTAAAATTCACAGAGATGGAAAGAGAATGGCAGTTGCTGGGAGAAAGGAGGAATAAAGGAATTTTAGTCAATGGGTAGAGTTTCAGTTTGGGAAGACAAGGATCTGGAGATCTAGATGGTGGTGGTAATGGTTGCATAACAATGTGAATGTAACACTTAATGCCACCGAATAGTATGCTTAAAAATGGCTAAATAGTAAATTTTATGTTGTATATATTTATCATAATTTATCCTGGGAATAATATAAATTCAAGCATGAGAGGATACCAGCCACATCAAATCCCATCCTCAGGTTGAACAACAAGACTTAAACATTACCAGTGAAAAAGGCTAGGCATGGTGGCTCATGCCTGTAATCTCAGCATTTTGGAGGCTGAGGTGGGAAGATTGTTTGAGGCCAAGAGTTTAAAACCAGCCTGGGCAACACAGCAAGACCCCACCTCTCTTTTTTTTAGACAGCGTCTCACTTTGTTACCCCCAGTAGAGTGCTGTGGTGTCATAGCTCACAGCAACTTCAAGCTCTTGGGCTTAATCAACACTTTTTTTTTTTTTTGAGACAGAGTGTCATTATGTCGCCCTTGGTAGAGTGCCGTAGCGTTACAGCTTACAGCAACCTCAAACTCAGGTCTAAGCGATTCTCTTGCCTCAGCCTCCCTAGTAGCTGGGACTATAGGCACCCACCACAATGCCCAGCTATTTTTGGTTGCAGTCGTCATTGTTATTTAGCAGATCTGGCCTGGGTTCAAACCCGCCAGCCTTGGTGGATGTGGCTAGCACCCTACTCACTAAGCTACGGGCAACAAGCCTCAAACAATATTCTTGTCTCAGCTTTCTGAGTAGCTGGGACTATAGGTACCTGCCAAAACACCTGGCTATTTTTACAGATGGGATCTCGCTTTTGTTTAGGCTGTTCTCAAATCTGTAAGCCCCTTCAATCTACCCACCTCAACTCCCAGAGTGCTAGGATTACAGGCATGAGCCACCATGCCTGGCCAAGACCCCATCTCTGAGGAAAAAAAAATAAGTAAAGCTGACAATGCTCCTTTCCTCATGGTGCCCTGGTGTGCAATGGCTGCAAACAGCAGTCTCTTTGGTAGTGTATGCAGCCTGTCACTTGTATAGGTTGTTCTAAGGTACTTTAGAGACATTCCTGATCCATGTTCATGTGTTAGACCTGTGCTGTCCCCAATCAAGGCTCTAGACAGGTATATGTGGTGCCTTTGGAAAGCCCCAGGGCACTGTGGCCAGGGTTCACATTGATCAAGTCATTATGTCCATCTACACCAAACTATAGAACAAGGAGCATGTAATTGAGGCCCTTCTCAGGGCCAAGTTCAAGTTTCCTGGCCTCCAGATTCACATCTCCAGAAAATGGGGTTTTACCAAGTTTATCTCAGATAAACTTGAAGACACAGTGCTGAGCAGCAGCTCTAGCTCATACCAAATGGCTATGGGGTCAAATACAGTCCCAACTGTGGCTCCCTGGAAAAGTGGCAGGCCCTGCACTCATGAGGACTTACATTGTGTTGCCTATCATTTGTGCCTACCAATAATAAATCCTACTTCCTCTCCAATATATATATATAAATCATCTGGGCAGCGCCTGTGGCTCAAAGGAGTAGGGTGCCGACCCCATGTGCCAGGCGGGTTCAAACCCAGCTCTGGCCAGAAACTACAAAAAAAAAAAAATTAGCTGAGTGTGGTGGTACACATCTATAGTCCTAGCTACTCAGGAAGCTGAGATGGGAGGATCACTTGAGTCCAGAATTGTAAGGCTGCAATGAGCTATAATTGCAGTACTATATTCTAGCCTCTGGGCAACAGAGTGAGACCTATGTCTTTAAAAATAATCAGTTACCAAAGAAAAAAGTATTGCATACAAAAGAAAAAAATTACAGCCTTAGAATTTATATTTACAACTCATGAAACAGTCACTTTAATTCATTAAGAATTAGAATTGGGGCTGGGCACGGTGGCTCAAGCCTATAATTAGCCTGAGCAAGAGTGAGACCCTGTTTCTTTAAAAACACACACACAGGTTCGGTGCCTGTAGCTCAAGCGGCTAAGGCGCCAGCCACCTACACCTAAGGTGGTGGGTTCGAATCCCTAGCCCAGGCCCACCAAACAACGATGATGGCTGCAACCAAAAAATGGCCGGGTGCCTATAGTCCCAGCTACTTGGGAGGCTGAGACAGGAGACTCGCTTGAGCCCAGGAGTTGGAGGTTGCTATGAGCTGTGATGCCATGGCACTCTACCCAGGGGGATAGCTTGAGGCTTTGTCTCCAAAAAAAAATAAAAAAATAAAAACACACATACACACACACAAGTCAGGTGTAGCAGCAACACACCTGTAGTCCCAGCTCAGCTTTTCAGGAGGCTGAGTCATGAGGATTGCTCAAGCCTAAGAGTTTGAAGCTGCTGTGAGCAACAGTGACACCATGGCACGCTACCCAGAGCAACAACAACAACAAAAGAGCCAGGCACAGTGGCTCATGCCTGTAATCTTAGCACTAGAGAAGCCGAGGCAGGTGGACTGCCTGTGCTCATAGGATGGAGACTAGCCTGAGCCAGAATGAGACCTCGACTCTAAAAACTGCCAGTTATGGTGGTGGGCGCCTAGAGTCCCAGCTACTTGGGAGGCTGAGGCAAGAGAATCACTTAAGCCCAAGAGTTTGAGGTTGCTATGAGCTATGATGCCATGGCACTGGACCTTGGGCAACAAAGTCAGACTCTGTCTCAAACAACAAAAAAAGAATTAAAATTGGATAATTTTTTTTTTTAGGCTCGGCGCCTGTGGCTCAATCGGCTAAGGCGCCAGCCACATACACCTAAGGTGGCGGGTTCGAATCCCCAGCCTGGACCTGCCAAACAACAATGATGGCTGCAACCAAAAAAATGGCCGGGCGTTGTGGCGGATGCCTGTGGTCCCAGCTACTTGGGAGGCGGAGGCAGGAGACTTGCTTGAGCCCAGGAGTTGGAGGTTGCTATGAGCTGTGATGCCATGGCACTCTACCCAGGGGGATAGGTTGAGGCTCTGTCTCAAAAAACAAAAAAAACAAAAAAAACAAAAAAAAAAATTTTTTTTTAAAGTACAAAACCCCAGAAATGAGCAAAGGATATACACATAACAGTTATAGAAAATGAAAAATATGCTCAATTTCTCTCATAATAAAATAAAATCTGTATTAAAAAATCTGTATTTTGTATTAAATCTATACCATTTTCCACTATCAATTGATTTTTTTCCCTATTTTTGCTCAGGCTGGTATCAATTGATTTTTTAAAAACTCCAAGCTTGGGCGGTGTCTGTGGCTCAGTGAGTAGGATGCTGGCCCCATATACTGAGGTTGGTGGATTCAAACCCAGCCCTGGCCAAACTGCAACAAAAAAATAGCCAGGCGTTGTGGTGGGCACCTGTAGTCCCAGCTACTCGGGAGGCTGAGGCAAAAGAATTGCCTAAGCCCAAGAGCTGGAGGTTGCTGTGAGCTGTGACACTACAGCACTCTACTGAGGGCAGTAAAGTGAGACTCTGTCTTTAAAAACAAATGAACAAACAAACTCCAAGCTTGATAACATACTGAATTTATGAACTTATGGAGAAACAGATAACTTCCCGCTAGTAGTATAAGTTGATACAGTTAGAATTAGGTAAAATCTATCATAGCCAAATAACAAATGACTTCTTTTTCCTTTTTTACAAATGACTTTTAACTCAGCAATATTTCTAGGAATTTATACTTGTGCAAAGATAGATGCCCAGAGTGATTCATCACACCACTATTTCTTGATGAAAGATAAGAAATAATATAAACATCTATCAACAGGGTACTAGTTAATAAATTATTATACATCCATCCACATAATTTTTACTGCTTTTTTATATAGCAGCAAAAAGTAATAAGGAAACATTTGTCCATAGGTCATAAGAAAGGGAAGAGAGGCTCAGTGCCTATAGCTCAGTGGCTAGGGTGCCAGCCACCTACACTGGAGCTAGTGGGTTTGAATCCAGCCCAGGCCTGCCAAACAATGACAATTACAACCAAAAAATAAAAATAGCCAAGCATTGTGGTGGGCGCCTATAGTCCCAGCTACTTGGGAGGCTGAAGCAAGAGAATCACTTAAGTCCAAGAGTTTGAGGTTGCTGTGAGCTGTGATACCACAGCACTCTACCAAGGGTGACAAAGTGAGACTCTGTCTCAAAAAAATAAAAAAAGGGAAGAGAAAAAAAATTCCTATGTAGTGGTATGTATATATATATATCAAAAATTATCTGAAACATTAAAGAATAACATAATAAGTTATTTGTGGAGGGGGATAGAACCTAGGCAAATAGGGAACATGGGTAGGAATATTTTCATATGTATGTATTTATTTTAATCTTTTTGATGCTTAAACTATATGACCATATATTTACTATACAGTAGAACCTCCATAGTTGACTACCTCCCTCCATTGACCACCTCCTTAAGCTGACCTAATTTTCATAGACCAAACATGTACCACATGTATGTATCAATATACTAGGCCTAGTTCCTTACATTGACCACCTCCATATGTTGACCAGTTTGTTATAATCCCTTGGGTGGTCAATTTACAGAGCAGGGTCTACTATATTTTAAAAATTAAAGAATTAAAAATTTGTTAAAGGCCAACAAAAAAAAAATGCCCAACAACCTGGTTACCAGAACAAATCACTACAACCATCCAGACCACAGAAATATTAAAAAAAAAAGTTCATTAACAATTAGAAATGTAAGGACTGAGGACCCTAGGATAACTCAGAGTGATACACAAACAAATTTAATGCCTTTTGATTGGGAAAACACAAAGAATAAGGAAGTCTTCTTGGCATTCATTGAATATTCATTACTATAAACTGGTTCTGAGACAGGAGTACTAAGGTAAGACCACTGCTATGGTTTGAATGTGTCCCCCAAAGTTCAGGTGTTAGAATCTTAATCTTTAATGCAATAGAATTGTGAAATGAGACCTTTAAGAGGTGATTAGTCCTAAGGGCTCTGCCCTCAAGAATAGGTTAATATCTTTCTTGTGGGAGTGGTTTACTTCTCAACCTGTGTTTCTGATAAGTATAAGCTCAGCTCCTACCCTCTCTACCCACACTCTTTCTCTCTTTTGCATGCACACAAGCATTCTCTCAGGGGATGACATACTCCCCAGATTTCAGTCCCTTGACTTACCAGCCTCCATAACTGTGTACCACATAAATCTCTATTCTTATCAATCAGCCATTCTCAGCTATTCTGTTATGTACTACACAGTGAAGTAGGACAACATTCCATTTCAGACAACCAAAATTTATGAATTTCCTTTAAAAAATACATGTTAAGCCTGGTGTGGTGACTTGCGCTTATAATCCGAACACTCTGGGAGGCTGAGGTGGGTGGATTGCTTGAGCTCAGCAGTTTGAGACCAGCCTGAGCAAGAGTGAGACCCCCATCTCTCACATAGCCAGGTGTTGTGTCCGGCACCTGTAGTCACTCGGGAGGCTAAGGTAAGAGAATTGCTTGAGCCCAAAAGTTTGAGGTCGCTGTGAGCTATGATGCCAAGGGACTCTACCAAGGGTAACAAACTAAGTCTCTGTTGGGCAAAACAAAAACAAACAAAAACAAAAAAAAAACAGTTAAATTTTCTCATTTAGTTTTCAAATATAGATATCTTCTGTTTATATATATAGTGCAGCACAGGAACTAACTAGCAGGTAAAGCTATTTTGTAATTAAGTTCTTAGCTAAGCAGTTAACTATGTTTTGAGGTTATGCAAGATTGACCTACTTTATAAAAGTAAGGTTTACAGTGATATAAATGAAAGGTCCTCATTGATAGTATTAATAGAAAGATCCCTTTTCTTGCTAAGGTTCTTGAGGTCTCAAGTGTTTTTTTGGTTTTTTTTGTTTGCAGTTTTTGGCCGGGGGCTAGGTTTGAACCCATGATCTCCAGCATATGGAGCCAGCGCCCTATTCCTTTGAGCCACAGGCGCCGACCTAAAGTGTTTCTCTCAAAATGGCACATTTAAAAATTTATAGGCTGTGCGTGGTGGGTCACACCTGTAATCCCAGCACTGCCAGGAAGCCGAGGCAGGTAGATTGCCTGAGCTCACAGGTTTGAGACCAGCCTGAGCCAGAGCAAGACCCCATCTCTTTTTTTTTTTTTTTTTTTTTTGAGATGGAGCCTCAAGCTATCCCCCTGGGTAGAGTGCCATGGCATCACAGCTCATAGCAACCTCCAACTCCTGGGCTCAAGCGAGTCTCCTGCCTCCGCCTCCCAAGTAGCTGGGA
>CAUYQV010132003.1:0-11297 GCA_963574575.1 Galagoides demidoff
GGTCCCAGCTACTTGGGAGGCGGAGGCAGGAGACTCGCTTGAGCCCAGGAGTTGGAGGTTGCTATGAGCTGTGATGCCATGGCACTCTACCCAGGGGGATAGCTTGAGGCTCCGTCTCAAAAAAAAAAAAAAAGAAAAACAAATTAAAACATTTACACACTAGGGTAAGAGTAAATGTCCAAGGTTTTATGTGGCTGGAGCCCTACCCACTAAGCTATGGGCAACACCTGTCCCAGGTTTCATAATATGGACCTCTTATCTCTAAGTTAGACACCAACCGTGTTCAAAATGTATTTAATCCCTATAAGGGTACATGTGAAATTTACTAAGTGTAGAATATAAATGTCTTAACACAATAACTAAGAAAATGCCGTGAAGGCTATGTTAACTAGTTTGATGAAAATATTTCAAATTGTATATAAAACCAGCACATTGTACCCCATGATTGCATTAATGTACACAGCTTTGATTTAATAAAAATAAAGAGAAGGGATTAATAAATTTAAAAAATGTATTTAATTCCTTTATTTGATCTCAAAAGAGCAACTTAACTAAAATTAAAGTGGCAAACTAATCAGAGTTGAAAGAATTTTCAATTGCTTACCTTAACCTAAATATTTTTGAAAACCTTTCATAAGATTTTGCCCTCCACAATAGCGGTTCTCAACCTTCCTAATGCCACAACCCTTTAAAATACAGTTCCTCATGTTGTGGTGACTCCCAACCATAAAATTATTTTCGTTGCTACTTCATAACTGTAATTTTGCTACTGTTATGAATCGTATTGTAAATATCTGATATGCAGGATGTATTTAGGCGACCCCTATGAAAGGGTCATTCGACCCCCAAAGGAGTCGCAACCCACAGGTTGAGAACCGCTGCTCTAGAATGACAATGTAATGCTCTCAGTCAAGAAGGCTAATTTTGGGATTAGTGCCCTTATTTAAAATAAAAACAGCTAATTATACTTTCTCTGAATACCCATAATGCCAATTTACTGACTTTATGTAATTTTTATCCTTTGGGCTATCACAAGAACTGACGTTGTGTTGCTGACACCTCACTTAAGTTTTCTCCCCCAAGCTAGTGTACAATGGGAAGACATCTATTAATACTTGTATTAGACATTAGTATCAAAATGCCTTATTTGGAGAAAGTTCTTTAAGATGTTTCACTAACAATATAGCCTCCCTTTTGTCATTTATCTAAAAAATGTTTATTCCTCAAAAAGGTAGAGCCAAGCTTCCTGAGTCTCTCTCTTCCGACAGACTTTCTAAGCCACCCGTCTCAGGTAATTAAAACTAGAAATACTTCTATGTAAATGATCAGATGAAGTTCTAAAAGACTTCTATATCCCTTTGTTCCAAAGTCCAGAGTGACACATTGTATCCAAGAGATAGATAATGGTTTTGTTCTGGCACATGACTTGTTCATATCTACATGAGTTCACAAGTTGAAAATTCTTAAGAGTTTCTATAATACTTTCAGTCCACCAGAAGTATTCGATATTTCACAAACCTAAGTTTTTTCATTAACTTGCATAAAAAGGTGAATTCTTTTTCTCAGACACATGGTAGCCAAACAAATCACAGTCACTCATGTATTATTTAAAATCAATCGGCTTGGCGCCTGTGGCTCAAGTGGCTAAGGCGCCAGCCATATATACTAAGGTGGCGAGTTCAAATCCAGCCAAGGCCTGCCAAACAACAATGACGGCTGCAACCAAAAAATAGCCAGGCGTTGTGGTGGGCGCCTGTGGTCCCAGCTACTTGGGAGGCTGAGGCAAGAGACTCGCTTGAGCCCAGGAGTTGGAGGTTGCTATGAGCTGTGATGCCACAGCACTCTACCCAGGGGGACAGCTTGAGGCTCTGTCTCAAAAAAAAAAAAAAAAAAAGAAACAATCTAACCATGATCTACTGAGTGCTTTGTAATTTTAAGGTATGGGGACAAAAAACTAAAGCAAGCCTCTACTTCTTCAGGAGCAAAAAGTTCATTAAATCAGTAAAGATTTAAAGCAGTGCTAAAGCCCACAACACAAAAGATGATGCAATATCATTAACTGCCAAATGCATGATATAAACAGTAAAAGCTCTACGAATCCATATGTAAGAGAGAAACTTCAACCCTTATATAAGAGTTGAGGTTTGAACCATATCTTAAAGATGTGTAGGATCTGGACAGTGGAAAATAAAAAGGATAACTAAAACTTCAGGAGCTTTTTGTTCAGTTTTTGTTTATTTCAGAAACATAAAATGGGCCAGGCATGGTGGCACTCCGGGAGGCTGAGGCAGGAAGATCCTTTGAGCTCAGGAGTTCAAGACCAGCATGAGCAAAAGCAAGAATCACCTCTACTAAAAATAGCAAACTTAGCCTGTGTTGTGGTGGGGGCCTGTAGTCCCAGCTACTCAGGAGGCTGAGGCAGGAGGATCACCTGAACCCAGAAATTTGAGGTTGCTGTGAGCTAGGCTATTGCCATGACAGTCTAGCCTGGGCAACAGAGTTAAGACTGTCAAAAAAAAAAGAAAGAAAGAAACATAAAATGTTATCTCCACATATTAGTGGCAAGCTCTTTTCAAAACATGTATTTAAACAAAGGGAAATACACAGGGGAATTAGGAGACAACATAGTGGACACATCTGTTGTTTCTGCCTACCAATATCTTTTTTCCCCCTTCCTCTGGTAACAGCACCTCCATTTTCCGTTGGGTAGTAACTTCTTCCCCAGTTTCAAATCTATGTTGCTTGGTGGGTACTAAGTGCGGTCATATGACCCAGGCTCAACCAATCAAAGCATTCTATTCCCCTCAATGATTCAAATAGGTAAAAGCCCACAAATCAAACCAGGACAAAAAGTCTCAATCCCAGGAGTTTTGCTAGATGCTAGAATTGCTAAGCTGGTAGAATGTAAGACTGACACTGCTGGTGGCCGTTTGGGACCTTTGTAGAGAACCTGCCTTCTTACAAAGCAAATACAAAGGAAACCACATTTAAGAGAGCCAGAGGCAGATAATCCAGTGACACTGTTTGAGATTTGAGACTTCCCATACAGATTAAGCCATGTTTGATCTACCCTTTGAACTTTTTACTTTCTTGAACCTATTAAGTCTTTTTGGTTAAGCTAGTCTGAATTTAAGTTTCTGTCACATATATCTGAAAGAATCCTGACAAACAGAAATGTGTAAATCTGTTTGCCCCTAATATGAATCTGAGCCCTCTCTTCCATATCTTCACCTTTAGAGGACAGAGTGGTCATTTGGAGTATTCTGCCTTCCTTCCCACTTTTAAGGATAGTGTTTCTTTCCAGAACCACTTCTTGCTGGGCTCTTTGTCAACACTGCCATCAAGGGCTGCCCTTGTTGCTATTATTGGCAATCTCTACTAGAAAGTCACCCTCTCTTCACCCTATTTTCCTTTTTTAATTTTTTTTTTTTTTTGAGACAGTCTCACTATGTCGCTCTTGGTAGAGTTCCCCATGGCATCACAGCTCACAGCAACCTCCAGCTCTTGGGCTTAAGCAATTCTTTTGCCTCAGCCTCCCAAGTAGCTGAGACTACAGGCACCTTCCATAATGCCCAGTGGTTTTTGTTTTTGGTTGTAGTTGTCATTGTTGTTTGGCAGGCCTGGGCTGGGTTCGAGCCCACCAGCTCTGGATGTATGTGGCTGGTGCCCAAGCTGCTGAGCTACAGGTGCCGAGCCTCCTTTTTTAATTTTTGTCTTATCTCTTTTGTTTCTTGCTTCCATATCATTTTCCAATACTTCTTGGTTTTTCATAAGCAAGTCTTGGTTTTTCTAACAAATGCAAACTTCTGTTCAGCCAAATCTACCAATCACAACACAAAGCATACAGCCTTTGGTTCATTACTTTCATTATTCAAAATTTCTAAAGTTTAATCACGTGCTATGCCAAACAACTGATGCTGCTCTTAAATCTAAATTCAGGATGAAGGGTGGCTCCCCTGGGCCTGCCAAACAATGACAACTATAACCAAAAATAGCTGGGCATTATGGAGGGCACCTGTAGTCCCAGGTACTCGGGAGGCTGAGGAAGAGAATCACTTAAGCCTAGGAGTTTGAGGCTGCTGTGAGCTGTGACACCACAACACTCTACCCAGGGCAATAGCTTGAGGCTCTGTCTCAAAATAATTAATTAATTAATTAATTCAGGATGAGCAGGTATTACCTTAACTAATAATAACTAAAAATTACTCTTGTGCAAAAAAGATTTATGTGCAATACCCAGTCCTAGCAAAAAAGAAATTTACATTAAACCTTGGCAGAGGCTCAGTGCCTGTGGCTCAAGTGGCTAAGGCTCCAGCCACATTGACCTAAGGTGGCAGGTTCCAATCCAGCCCGGGCCACCAAAAAATAGCTGGGCGCTGTAGCGGGTGCCTGTGGTCCCAGCGACTTGGGAGGTGGAGGCAGGAGACTCACTTGAGCCCAGGAGTTGGAGGTTGCTGTCAGCTGTGATGTCACTGCACTCTACCCTGGGGGACAGCTTGAGGCTTAGTCTCCAAAAAAAACCTTGGCAGAAGGCAGTGCCTGTGGCTCAGTGGGTAGGGCACCAGCTGATATACTGATGGTGGCAGGTTCAAACCTGGCCCATCCAAACTGCAACAAAAAATAGCCGAGCATTGTGGCAGGCACCTGTGTAGTCCCAACTACTCAGAAGACTGAGGCAAGAGAATCGCCTAAGCCCAGGAGTTGGAAGTTGCTGTGAACTGTGACACCGCAGCACCCTACCAAGGATGATAAAGTGAGACTCTGTCTCTAAAAAAAAGTAAAATAAAATAAAATAAAAGAACCCTGGTAGAAATATAGTAAGTCTTTAAGGTTATAGATATCCCAAAATCATTACAAACATAAATTTCTAAAAAAGATAGGGAAATGCAAAATGTAAACGTAGCTTACTCAAAGACATATACTGGTCTAGTTGAGGGAAAAGTATCAACAAATAGCATAAGCTCTGGGATCTTTGCAGTTCTAAAATTGTAGTAATACTATATATTTTAAATATCAGCATGCTTCAAAAAAGAAAATATATGTCAGATGCAGTGGCTCATGCATGTAATCCTAGCACTTTGGGAGCCCATTGCAGGAGGACTGCTTGAGGTCAGGAGTTTCAGACCATCCTGAGTGAGACCCAATCTCTACTAAAAATAGAAAACTAAACCCCATAAATGCATCAATGTACAAAGTTATGATTTAATAAAAAATAATTATTTAAAAAATAATAAATAAAAATAGAAAACTAAGATGGGCATAGTTGGCTCATACCTGTAACCTGAGCATTCTGGGAAACCTCTCCTCAAGGCAGGAGGATTCCTTGAACTCAGAAGTTCAAGACCAGCCTGAGCAAGCAAGATCCTGTCTCTACTAAAAATAGAAAAATTAGCCAGGCATTGTGGATGGCACCTATAGTCCCAGCAAGGGGATTGGTGGAGTCCAGAAGTTTGAGGTTGCTGGGAGCCAGGGTGAGAGCACAGCAAGAGTGCCTGGACAACAGAGTAAGACTCTGTCTCCAAAAATATATATATATATTTTTTAATATTTCTCCAAGTGTGGTGGTATGTACCTAGAGTCCCAGTCTGAGCCCAGCAGAGGCAACAGAGCATTATCTTACATCAAAAACAAAAAAAGGGAGAATAAGGAAAATACAGATAAGCAATAGTTATTATGTTAAATGTAATTTAACAGTCTTGTTTCAGGTTCTTTATTCTGGAAAACCATCATTCCATTTGGAATACATATAGACTTTTAGGAGCTTACAAGTAAATAAGAATGTCAGTTAAATTTACCTGCCAATCACCTTCTTGTCCCCTCTGATGTGCTCCTGTGCTGCCTCATTCATTCAGATCTTACACACCAACTCACAGTTTTCTATAAAATAGGCTTAGGAAGCTCTATAGAAAGAGATGCATAGAAGTAGCTTGGAGATAAGATGATTCTCTGAATTTTCCAATTATCTATTATAATTCACACTTCATTGTCTACTTTGCTAAAATGGAGCCAGAGCCTTTAAATATATTTCCTTGGCCCACCAGGCACAATGTTAAGCATTATTAATAAAGAACACTGACATTGCAAGAGGAAGGGACTCTCTCTGGTTCTAGGGTGCTCCTCTAGGCAAGTTCCTACAGTATGTACAGCTTCTCCAGCACGCAGATCCTAAAGAACAACTTCCCCAACATCCACTTCCTGGAGCACATGTGTGGCTTCTCTAACACTAGGCTCTTACAGCTGGACAGGAGACAGCACTCATGTCAGCAGCTTCCCCTCAAGACACTTCCATATTAACAGATCTCCCTTGTACCCTATAAAGGATGGATTTTTGGCACATTCCACCATGGCAATTTCTCTGCCATTCAGTGAACCATGGCCATGCCATCTCCAACAAGGTGGTCTGGATCTCTGTTCTAGGGTTCCTCTCCTCCGTACATTCTATCTCAGCTGATTCTTATATCAGCTATTTCCATATTCTTTAGAGATCTCTTTATTTCTCACTAGCTAATCCCTTGTTACTTTAATCCCCTGTTATAGTTAATAACTCTATATTAAATATTCTCTGTTTAAATTACCATGTAGTTTCTGTGTCCCAGTTGAACCATGACTATGAGGTAAAAGTAGCAAAACATTATCAGCACAAGGCTCGGCACCTGTGGCTCAAGCAGCTAAGGCGCCAGCCACATACACCTAAGGTGGCGGGTTCGAATCCCCAGCCCAGGCCCGCCAAACAATGATGGCTGCAACCAAAAAATGGCCGGATGTTGTGGCGGGCACCTGTAGTCCCAGCTACTTGGGAGATTGAGACAGGAGACTCACTTGAGCCCAGGAGTTGGAGGTTGCTGTGAGCTATGAAGCCATGGCACTCTACCCAGGGGGATAGCTTGAGGCTCTGTCTCCAAAAAAAAAAAATTATCAGCACAAAATAAAGGGGCTCTGGCATCTGTAGAAACAACCTATCCTAAAAAAGGGTCACTAGGGCAGCGCCTGTGGCTCAATAGGTAGGGTGCTGTCTCCATATACCAAGGTGGCAGGTTTGAACCCAGCCCTGGCCAACTAAAACAGCAATGAGAACTGCAACAAAAAATAGCCAGACCTTGTGGCAGGCGCCTGTAGTCCTAGCTACTCAGGAGGCTGAGGCAAGAGAATAGCTTAAGCCCAAGAGTTGGAGGTTGCTATGAGCTGTGATGCCACAGCACTCTACCAATGGTGATAAAGTGAGACTCTGTCTCAAAAAAAAAATTTTTAAAGGGTCACTAAAAGTATTGCTGAAAAGATTCACTCAAGCTGACCAGAGATCATCTTCAGGAAGAAAGTGTAGATACATGCACATAAAAGACGAAAGCAGTGGCTTACCCTGTAATCCTAACACCCTAGGAAGCCAAGGAGGGTGGATTGCTTAAACATAGGAGCTCGAGACCAGCCTCAGCAAGAGTGAGACCCAATCTCTACTAAAAAAGGAAAAAAAAAAAAAAAAAAAAAACACCAAACTGGGCTTTTTGGTGGGCACCTGTAGTCCCAGATACTTGGGAGGCTGAAGCAAAAGGATCGCTTGAGCCCAAGAGTTTGAGGTTGCTGTGAGATATGATGACATGGTACTCTATCCAGGGTGACAGAATGAGACTCTGTCTCAAAAAATAAACTATGAACTATAATGGAATACTACTCAGCAATAAAAAATAAACTGTTGATATAACACAAATACAAAAAAAAAATGACATTGCATGAAAGAAGACAGACACTAATGAATACATGCCAAATGATTTCACATATATAAAGTTCAAAAATAGGCTGATTTGTAGTAACAAATATTAGAAAAGTAATTATCTCTGGGAGGGGAGGGCTACTAAGGAGCCTTCTGAGATGCTGGCAATGTCCTATTTCTCAGTCTGAGTTGTAGTTAAACAAGTGTATTCATTCATACCTAAAAATTCATCAATCTTAAAATTTGTATATGTATTAAGTGTAAGTTATATCCAAATTTTTATCATAAAAAGCATTTCCTTTTTTTTTTTTTTTTGAGACAGAGCCTCAAGCTGTCCTCCTGGGTAGAGTGCCATGGCATCACAGCTCACAGCAACCTCTAACTCCTAGGATCAAGGGAGTCTCCTGCCTCAGCCTCCCAAGTAGCTGGGACCACAGGCACCTACCACAACACCCGGCTATTTTTCGGTTGCAGCTGTCATTGTTGTTCCGCAGGCCCGGGCTGGATTCAAACCGGACATCTTATGTGTATGTGGCCAGCGCCTTAGCCACTTGAGCCACAGGCGCTGAGCCATAAAAAGTGTTTCTTATGTAAGTTCTCAGCAGAGAAAATTTAGGAACTACCACTACCTATACAGTATAGATACATCTTAGAAATACAATACTGAGTGAGAAAAGCAAGCCTCATGAAAATATAATGCAATCTCAAAACTAAATGAAGCTAAACAAAATATTATTTAGCCACACAAATATTAAAAAAATTAAAATACATTTTTATTAATTTTTTTTATTAAGTAAATTCATTTCAGGTTAATGTGAGCGTATAAGCAACCAGGTCAAAATATTTGATTTTGTGGGTGGTGCCTGTGGCTCAGTGAGTAGGGCACCGGCTCATATACTGAAGGTGGCAGGTTCGAACCCAGCCCCGGCCAAACTGCAACAAAAAAATAGCCAAGCACTGTGGCAGGCGTCTGTAGTCCCAGCTCTTCGGGAGGCTCAGGCAAGAGAAGCCCAGGAGTTGGAGGTTGCTATGAGCTGTGTGACACCATGGCACTATACCAAAGGCGATAAAGTGAGACTCTCTTCTCTTAAAAAAAAAAGTCTGTGTATCTTTAAAAAATATACATATATATTTGATTTGTTAGGTAGAGTATCTTGTTAAAATACTTTTTTGTTTTTTTTGAGACAGAGTCTCACTGTCACTTTTGGTAGAGTACTCTGGCATCACAACTCTCACAGCAATCTCAAACTCTGGGACTTAGGGGACTTGCTTGCCTCAGCCTCCCAAGTAGCTGGGACTACAGGCACCTGCCACAATGCCTGGTTATTTTTAGAGATGAGGTCTTGCTATGGCTCAGGCAATCCACCTGCTTCAGCCTCCCAGAATGCTAGGATTACAGGTGTGAACCACCGCGCCAGACCTTAAAATACATTTTTAGGCATACAAATGTGTGATGATACATTTTTTTTGAGACAGTATAACTGTCACACAGGCTAGAGTGCAGTGTTATCATCATAACTCACAACAACCCAAACACCTGGTCTCAAGAAGTCTTCCTGCCTCCAGCTCCCAAGTGGCTGGAACTATAAGAGCATGCCGGCTCGGCGCCTGTGGCTCAAGCGGCTAAGGCGCCAGCCACGTACACCTAAGGTGGCGGGTTCGAATCCCCAGCCCAGGCCGCCAAACAACAATGATGGCGGCAACCAAAACATGGCCGGGTGTTGTGGCGGGCGCCTGTGGTCCCAGCTACTTGGGAGGCTGAGGCAGGAGACTCACTTGAGCCCAGGAGTTGGAGGTTGCTATGAGCTGTGATGCCAAGGCACTCTACCGAGGGGGATAGCTGGAGGCTCTGTCTCAAAAAAAAAAAAAAAAAAAGAGAGCATGCCACTAGGACTCGCTTATTCTCCATTTTTTCACAGATGAGGTCTTGTTCTTGCTCAGGCTGGTCTCAAACTCCTGACGTCAAGTGATCCTCCTGACTCAGCCTCTCAGAGTGCTAGAATTAACAGGTGTGAGCCACCACATCTTGCCAACTTTTTTTTTTTTTCAAGAAAGAAAATGCTAGGCTGGGCATGGTAGCTCATGCCCGTAATCCTAGCACTCTGGGAGGCCAAGGTGGGTGGATTTCCCTGAGCTCACAGATTCAACACCAGCCTGAGCAAGAGCAAGACCCCATCTCTAAAAAGAGCTGGGTGTCATGGTGGATACCTGTAGTCCCAGCTACTCAGGAGGCTAAGACGAGAGAATCACTTGAGCCCCAGAGTTCGAGGTTGCTGTAAGCTATGAACTCACAGCCCTCTACCAAGGGTGACAATGTGAAACTCTGTCTCAAAAAAATAAAATAAAATAAAGTAAATTAAAAATAAAAATTATTAAAAAGAGTGCTTATCCCCTGCCCTTTCAGGGAATGAACCTTTTACTTACAGAGTAAATGAGGCATAGTTTTGAGCAACTGAGGCTAGCATGGTGGCTCATGCTTATAATCCTGGTACTCTGGGAGGCTGAGGAAAGGGATCAATTAAGGCCAGGAGTTCAAGACCAGCCTGGGCAACACAGCAAAACCCTTTCTCTATTTAAAAAAAAAAAAAAAAAATTGGCTCAGCGCCTGTGGCTCAATTGGCTAAGGCGCCAGCCACGTACACCTAAGGTGGCGGGTTTGAATCCCCAGCCTAGGTCCGCCAAACAATGATGGCTGCAACCAAAAAATGGCCGGGTGTTGTGGCGGGCGCCTGTGGTCCCAACTACTTGGGAGGCGGAGGCAGGAGACTCGCTTGAGCCCAGGAGTTGGAGGTTACTATGAACTGTGATGCCATGGCACTCTACCCAGGGGGATAGCTTGAGGCTCTGTCTCAAAAAAAAAAAAAAAAAAAAAATCGTCTTTAACTTTTTTTGACTAACTGACCGAGTGTTAGTCAATGCATTCAACACTGACATTTCCAACATGCTTTTTAGATTACAACACGTTTGGTGATTTAGGATTATAATTCTTTCTCTATAGGTCAAGTATACTACTTGGGTTGGCCAAGCACATTTGCATAATTGCAAAATCCTAAATGATGCTATCCCTTAGTTTTCCATTTTTAGAATCCACAGTCACCACAATAAGTAAATATTTAATTGTACGTCTAAAACAGGATGTAGGCGGAGGCAGGAGACTCACTTGAGCCCAGGAGTTGGAGGTTGCTATGAGCTGTGATGCCATGGCACTCTACCCAGGCGGATAGCTTGAGGCTCCGTCTCAAAAAATAAAAATAAAAAATAAAAAATAAATAAAACAGGATGTAAATGCTTTTAATACTTTAATACTGTAAAAGCAGTAATACAGCTGATGCAAACCTAAAAAAGAAGAAGGGGAGACAAAAGTATAAATTTGCGGCTCGGCGCCTGTGGCTCAATCGGCTAAGGCGCCAGCCACGTACACCTAAGGTGGTGGGTTCAGATCCCCAGCCTAGGCCCGCCAAACAACAATGATGGCTGCAACCAAAAAATGGCCGGGCGTTGTGGCGGGCGCCTGTGGTCCCAGCTACTTGGGAGGCGGAGGCAGGAGACTCACTTGAGCCCAGGAGTTGGAGGTTGCTATGAGCTGTGATGC
>CAUYQV010132004.1:0-17083 GCA_963574575.1 Galagoides demidoff
CAGCTACTTGGGAGGCAGAGGCAGGAGACTCGCTTGAGCCCAGGAGTTGGAGGTTGCTATGAGCTGTGATGCCATGGCACTCTACCCAGGGGGATAGCTTGAGGCTCTGTCTCAAAAAAAAAAAAAAAAAAAAAAAAATTCCTTCGTTTCAATGACTCCTGACATTTGATCACATCTGATGCTGTGCCACTATGTCTCCACATGACCTTGGGAGTCATCCCTGGGTGCTCTCTCCCTTAGGACATCGAACTGGCTCTCTCCAAAACACACCAGGCTCCAGCCCCTCTTCCCCTCTCCACTGCCTTTCCAGGTTCCTTGCTTCCCAGCTATCAAGCCAAAGCCCTCTACCCTGGTGCCCAGGAGGTCCTACGTCACCTGCCAGATCTCTGCCTTGTTCCCTTCCTCTTCCCTTGCTCTCTGTGCCTAGAATATTCATAAAGGAGGAGACCCCTAAGCTGGGGACCTGCACCAGAGGCCTTCCCGAGGGACACAGTAGCCACCCTGTGGCCTGCTCAGTGAGACCTGCCCCTGCACTCCCACCATCTTTCTCCCTCCCCTGCACTTTTCTCCTAACATGGCTAACCCCTGACATGCCATACAATTTGCTCGGTTTTTTGCTGTCCACCTCCCAGCAGTTCTCAACCTATTGGTTGCGACCCTTTTGGGTAAGGTGACCAGATTTTAACATTGGTAAAGCAGGACACAATTTGGGGGGGGTGGGGGGAGCAGGGCCTGACAACAATGCAAACTTTGATAAGCAGTTCTCAATAATCAGTTCTCAACAATTATTTGTTATTATTAAAGATTAACATTATACAATTAACAAAAATAATATAAAACCCATATCCTGATGAAATAACCACATGGCAACTGAAAACTGTATATTCTGTTCCTGTTCTCCTGTGTTCCCTAGCTTGTCCTGCATTCTTTCCAAAAATTGGGGCTTTTTAAAAACGCCGCAGGACACAGGACAAATTGTTAAAAATCTGGGACTGTCCTGCCAAAAGCTGGACGTCTGGTCACCTTACTGGGGGTGGGGGGGTGGGGGCATGGCTACTTATTTGTTCCAGACAGATTGGCTCCTTCTGAGCTAATTGTCCTTGCCTAGAAGCAAGGGAGGGAGCCAGTCTCCTGATACCTTGCCCAGGAGGGGAGTAGGGAGTTTACTTTAGCCTTTTCGTTTCCAAATGAAGTTACATTAACCTCTTCATTCCCAAATGGAGTTACATTAACCTTTTCAGCAGCTGAAAACCATATTCCCTTCCCATTCTCCCACTGTTCCCTAGCTTGTCATGCATTCTTTCCAAAAATCGAGACTTTTTAAAAACGCCACGGGATGCAGGACGGTCCTGCCAAAAGTGGGACGTCTGGTCACCTTACCTTTGGGGGTCTCCTGCCTATCAGATTACATTACAATTCATAACAGTAGCAAAATTAGTTATGAAGTAGCAACAAAAATAATTTTATGGTTGGGGGTCACCACAACACAAGGAACTGTATCAAAGGGTCACAGCATTAGGAAGGTTGAGAACCACTGAGCTAGACAGAGAGCTCATGACAGAGGTGGAGACCTCTCAGCAGGTCCCCAGGTCCCAGGCCTTGGAGACAGGCTACTCTGAGGCTGCAGTATGCACAATGCCTAACGAGGCCTCTCACCCACTAGAGTCAAGAAATAAAAACAAATTAAAAACAAATTAACCGGCTCAGCGCCTGTAGTCTCAGCTACTTAGGAGGCTAAGGCAAGAGATCGCTTAAGCCTAGGAGTTTGAGGTTGCTGTGAGCTAGGACACCACATCACTCTACCAAGGGCAACATAGTGACTCTGTCTCGAAACAAAACAAACAAATTAACCAACCTAAGGCTAGACACCCATGAACAGAGAAGGTGGGTAGGGAGGCTGCGGGGTCTGGGGTTACCTCCACTCTGAATAAGAATGTCAAACAGGTCATCCATCTGCTGGCTCGAGGAACCATTTTCCTGTAGAACAAAGAATAAATATGAAAATCGTCAACAGTTGGCCCCACACGTGGTCTAGGACCAAGGCTGGCCTCTCTCTCTACTCCTGAGTGGGCAGTTGGATCCACAGTGCCCAAGGGCTGTGCTCAGACCCCCAGAGCCCAGACTCACCCCATCAGACCAGATTCTCATACCCTATCCCCTAATGGCCCACTCCTAGCCCCTGTCCCTGCAGTGTGACTGAGGGAGCCACAGTCTGGTATCCTGGGGCAGTCACCCACTCAGACACACCCAGGCGGCCTTCCTCACCTGCTGTTTGGGCTGGTTCACGGCTTCCTCATACCCAGGCGGCTCCTTCTTCAGCAGAGAAGGGAGGCTCCCAAAGAGAGGCTGCAGTGGGTGCTCCAGGTCCATCTGTGTGGGTGGGCCGGGGGCTGGAGAACCAGGCTGGGACAAGGGCTGGACAGGAGAACAGGAAGAGGACATGTGGCTGAGAGGCTTGGGTTGTACACCTGCCCTGTCAGGGGAGGGGGACATAGGGCCAGGGCACTTAGGAGGATGAGGCAGGAGTTGCCTGGCTTCCCAGACAAACCAGCTGTACTAGCTACACTAGCTTTGGGGGAACATCTGTGGAAGCCATTGGGACAGAAAAGACATAGGATAGGGGGTGGGGCTTGTCCCTAATCATTAAGGGGGTGACTGACTGCCAAGGGTTTAGGGAGAGAGCAAGAGCTCTGCGCTGATCACGCTCTGAGATTTCTTCCTCCCGTCCTAAGGTGCCTGGTTCTTGTCACTGTCCTTACAGCCCCAAATTCTACAGGGCTGAGAGGCTACATATACCCTAAGAGCAGCCTCACCTCCAGCCTAGGGAGTCAGCTGCTGACGCCTTGACAGGAAACAGATGGCTCTTGGGGAGGACCCCAAGCTCAATCCTGGGCCAGACAGCCAACCCCCCAGCCTTTCCCCAGGGCAGCAGGGCACCTTGCTGGCCATCACTGCATCCCCCACTCCCATGCAGCAACACTGAGAGAGTCCCAGCTTAGCTGGGGGCTGCTTAAGGGTCCTGCTCCCGAGGTATAAGAACTTTCTGGTATCAACAACTATAGAAGTGGATAGCTCCCTGATGGCTCCACCCTCAGGTCCTTTAACTTTCCTGAGTCTCAGCAGCTTTCTTGGTGACAGGGGGATGGTACTCCCTCACTCTGGAGTGTTAGAAGGAAGGTTAAATGAAGCAAGTATAAAATATCTAGCATGAGAGGATGCCTGGTACTCCACAGCTGCCATGAGAAGGATCTTCCCACCCTCTGGGCCCTTCCTTGCTCTTCCCCCAGTCCAGGTACCTGCTGGGGGCTTCCACTGGACAGGCCAGAGCTGTCTGCATTCTTATTGGTCACGGTGAGGACAAGGTGGGTCCCTGTGGAGTCGGTAATAAGGGTGGGAGGTACGACTCCCTTGATGAGGCCAGGACCCTGGGAGCCCAGCAGCAGCTGGGGGACAGGAACCTGCTCAGGCTCAGGCAGCACGGCCTCCTGCTTCACCACCACAGCAGAGGGCCCAGGGGCTGGGGTACAAGTATCTATGTGGTTGGTGGTTGGGGCTGCCAGGGTAGGGGTGAAGGGGTGAACAGGGCCCAGAGGCTGTCGGCTCAGCTGGCAGCTAGAGAAGCTATTCTCCTGCTTCACTGGGGTGCAGAGCGCAGTGGGGGCAGGGGCAGGCTGCTGGGCCCGCTTCTCCTGCTCCAGCTGCAGCCGCAGCCGCTCCACTAGCTGCTGCTTCTGCCGGAGCATGCGGGTCAGTTCCTCGATCTGCTTGTCCTTCTCCTGCAGCATCTGGTCCTTGTCACGACCCTCCAGCTCTGCCCGCCCCCCAGGGCTCAGGCAACAAGACCCAGCTCGGGGGCCTTCCTCCTTCACGAGGATCTGCAGTGGTGAAGCCTGCAGGGTGAGCTGTGTCAGGGGTGACGTTACCATCTCGCCAAATGTGTCCCCAGGGGTGGAGTTCTCATCACCCGTGCTAAGCAGTGAACGCTCTGAGGGAGTGGGAGACACAGGAGGTGTGGAGCCCGTGCTGCCAAACTTCACTACTCCATTGCTGGTCACCGTGGCCACTACCACTTCAGTTGGGGCCAGGCCTGCTGCCACCAGGGCTGGTCCTGTGCTCAGCCGGGCCGCTGGGAAGGCCACCACTACCTCACCAGCCTTGGGCAGAATAGAGGTGGTGGCAGGGGCCTTGGGGGCTCCTGGGGCAGGGCTAATTTGATCTTGGTAGGTGCGCAGGCGCTCGATCAGCTCTGTCTTGGTGCCTGACACAGGCAATGACCGCAGCTTCAGCTCCTGCTTCAGTTCTGCCACCTGCAAGGGGTTAAGAGTTAGAGCAGCAAGGAGACCAGTGGCAGCTGGACAAAGGGAACTGGGCCCAGGTAGGATGATAGTCTGGGGAGACTGGGAGGGACCAGTATTTTACAAGTTAGGCCTCATCTGTCTGAGCCCCACTAGTCATTTTCTTTTTTCTTTTTTTTTTTTTTGAGACAGAGCCTATGTCACCCTTGGTAGAGTGCCATGGCATCACAGCTCACAGCAACCTCAGACTCTTGGGCTTAAGTGATTCTCTTGCCTCATCCTCCCAAGTAGCTGGAACTACAGGCACCTGCCACAACACATAGCTATTTTTTTTGATGCAGTTGTCGTCGTTTAGCTGGCCCAGGCCAGGTTCAAACCCGCTAGCCTGAGTGTATCTGGCCAGCACCCTATCCACTGAGTTATGGATGCTGCCCCATTTTATTTTATTAGAAATGAGGGTCTCACTATGTTGCCCAGGCTGGTCTCGAACTCCCAGCCTCAGCCTCCCAAAATATGCCAATTACAGGTACATGCCACTATACCCTGCATCACTTTAGACATATTAACTCCCCTAATCCTCCAACCAGCACCTTGCCTTTCACTGTCCTTGCTCCAACAGGAGCCTGTTTAAAATGCCCCCCCCCACCCCAAACAGGCAACAGAGTCTGGGCACATCACACTCACAATGTTCCCAGTGCTCCAGAATGGTTCCTGGTGCTCACTGAATATTTCATCGAATGGACTGAAATTTATAGATAAGAAAATGGCTCATGGGCGGCGCCTATGGCTCAGTGGATAGGGTGCAGGACCCATATACTGAGGGTGGCGGGTTCAGACCCAGCCCCGGCCAAACTGCAACAAAAAATAGCCGGGCATTGTGGCGGGCACCTGTAGTCCCAGCTACTCTGGAGGCTGAGACAAGAGAATTGCCTAAGCCCAGGAGTTGGAGGTTGCTGTGAGCTGTGTGACACCACGGCACTCTACAGAGGGTGATAAAGAAAAACTCTGTCTCTACAAAAAAAAAAAAAAAAGAAGAAGAAGAAAGAAAACAGCTCATGAAAGTTACATATCTTTTTCAAGATCATAGAGCTAGTGAGGGGCTGGGCATGGCAGCCTCATAACTGTAATCCTAGCACTCTGGGAGGCCAAGGCAGGTAGATTGCTGGAGCTCAGAAGTTTGAGACCAGCCTGGGCAAGAGAAAGACCTTGTCTCTACTAACAAGAGAAAAAATTAGCCGGGTATCATGGTGGGCGCCTGTAGTCCCAGTTACTTGGGAGGCTGAGGCTAGAGGATTGTTTGAACCCAAGAGTCTGAGGTTGCTTATGAGCTATGACACCACAGCACTCTACCCAGGGTGACAAAGTGAAACTCTGTCTCAAAAAAAAAAAAAGAAAAAAATAGAGCTAGTGAGTGGCCAGACCAGAATTTAAACCCAGGTCTAATGGACTCTGAAGCCTGTGCCCAGCAGCCTCCATCAGTGCTGTGTCTTGCCAGGACCCAGATCATAATGCAGGAGGGGCCAGCATGGTTCAAAAGATAAGTTCTCAAGGGAGAATTGGGCCCATTCCATTTTCTGACTGAGGCAGAGAAAACAGGTGAGGCATTGGACATGGCCTACTCTCTAAGGCCCCAAGACATGAGCCACTCTCTCCTTAAGCAAACACAGCATCTGACCAGCAGGTTCAGCTGGGAATTAAGTGGCAAAGTGGAAAGGCGGCCCTGTCTACCACTGACTAGTGGCCTGGAAAAGTTCCTCTTCTCATCAGCCTCAGCTTGCTCATTCTCAAGGGGGATGGATCCCTATTCCTCACACAGTACAGAGTTCAGTAAGGGCAGGGATATAGCACTGCTGGCTCTGTCTCAAGGCCCTGGACAGACACTGGCTATGTAATAATGACAGTGACTACCACGAGGATGCCAATAATGCTCTATGACCAGGCAAGCCTGGACCAAGTTCTAAGGTGCGCCTGTCCAATGGAGAACAGAACCTGGAGCCCTGCTCTGCCTTCCATGATGGTGGCTCCTGGGCTGGCTTCCTTCCCCACTTATAAACCAGCACCATGATCGCCCCTGTGGGAGAGGCCAGCTGGCAGTGGTTTAAGTCTTCCTGTGGGAAGGGAAGAGCCACCTACCTTCATGTCATCAAGGTTGGCAGGCAAAACTCCCAGCTTTCCAGTCATTGAGGTGCTGTTCTGACGTGCCAGCCCACTGGGCCCAGGGGTGCCCGTGCTGGAGCTGCTATTATTAGTGGAGAGGCTGCGGACCTGGGGTGCCCCGCTGCTTCCCAGAACCTCACCTGCTGACCTAAAAGGTAGAAATGGGTGCCATCAAACAGTAGCCTCGGCCTCTGCAGGCAGCAGCCCTGAGTATGGGCTACAGGGCTGGATACAGATGGCACTGAGTGAGTGTCCTGCACACCGGCCAGAAAGGCCCTGCCTGGGGACCCCCAAGGATCCAGACCAATGTGCTCTACATTCTGGGCTTTCCCCAGCAGACTAGGCATCTACCTGTATTGGGGCAGCTACAAGCGGGCAGAGGACAGGCAGTGCGGGGGGGGGGGGGGACTCCTACTTTGGCGGGGCGGGCAGGATGGTCTGGTAGTTGTAGTGCTGCTGCTGCTGCTGGTTGAGGATCTGCAGCTGCAGGAAGAGCTGCTGCTGCTGCAGGATCTTGGCATAGGAGGAATCCATGGGTGGCACCCCCTTGTCCTGCTTTTGGTCCGGGGGAATATACTGGTGATACTTGAGCTTCTTCACCTTTGGCTTCAGCTCCTTGGCCTTCTTGCTGCGCTGTGACTTCTCACTGGCAGACTTGGGTTGGCTTTGCTGAGGGCACAGAAGATGGTGCCATCAGGGGACAGTCTCAGGCTTCTCAGGCTACTCCCCACCAGAAGCAGAGGCTTCTCTGGTGCCTGGAAATTTGCCAGGGAGAGGACTGGATAACAGAGAGGGGCTCCTCTTAACCCATCTTAAAAAAACTTCTAGTCCTGGCCAGGTTGGGTAGCTCTCACCTATAACCCTAGCACACTGGGAGACGGAGGCAGGTGGATTACTTGAGCTCAGGAGTTCAAGACCAGCCTGAGCAAGAGTGAGACCCCATCTCTCCAAAGCTGGGCATTGAGACTGGTGCCTATAGCCCCAGCTACTTGGGAGGCTGAGGCAAGAGGATCACTTGCGCCTAGGAGCTTGAGACTGCTGTGAACTATGATACCATGGCACTCTACCAAGAGTGACAGAGTAAGATTCTGCCTCAAAAAATAAAACAAAAACAACTTCCAGCCTGGAGAACAAATCCGCTAAATGTACAGGCACAGATATCACGTGACCCTGAGCAAAGTGTGGCCACCGAGAAGGGAAAGCTGACGGAACACGGTCCAGCAAACCAGGCACTGTGTAAAGCCTTCTCTATCCAAGCCTCTCACAAATCCTGCCTAGCAGGGAACTGTCATGTCTACTTATAAATGAGGAAACAGGTTCACAGAACTTACGTGCCCAAAGAGACATGGTGATTTTTTTTTTTTTTTGGAAGACAGAACCTCAAGCTGTCCCCCTGGGTAGAGTGCCATGGCATCACAGCTCACAGCAACCTCCAACCCCTGGGCTGAAGGGAGTCTCCTGCCTCTGCCTCTCAAGTAGCTGGGACCACAGGCGCCCACCACAACCCCTGGCTATTTTTTGGTCGCAGCCGTCATTGTTGTTTGGCAGGCCCGGGCTGGATTCAAACCCACCACCTTAGGTGTATGTGGCTGGCGCCTTAGCCACTTGAGCCACAGGAGCCAAGCCAAGACATGGTGATTTTGATCCAACTCGGGACTCTAAAAGCTCCTGTTTATGCCCCAAATGTGCCCCCAAAGACTTCTGGCTGGCACAACCACTGAACTTGGGAGGGTCAGAAGACCCAAACCAACCAAGAAGAGCCAGTGGGCTGTGCCTGGGGGAAGGGGCTGTCCTGGGAAGGGTGGGTTGGATAAGTGGCAAGAATTACCAAAGGAGGCTCGGCTCCTGTGGCTCAATCGGCTAAGGCACCAGCCACGTACACTTAAGGTGGGGGGTTCGAATCCCTAGCCTGGGCCCACCAAACAACAATGATGGCTGCAACCAAAAAATGGCCGGGCGTTGTGGCAGGTGCCTGTGGTCCCAGCTACTTGAGAGGCGGAGGCAGGAGACTCGCTTGAGCCCAGGAGTTGGAGGTTGCTATGAGCTGTGATGTCATGGCACTCTACCCAGGGGGATAGCTTGAGGCTCCGGCTCAAAAAAAAAAAAAAAAAAAAAGAATTACCAAAGGAGAGCCGCCAAAGAGGGACTGAGAAGAACCTAGAAGTTTTTTGGTTTTTTTTTTGTAGTTTTTGGCCCGGGCTGGGTTTGAACCCACTACCTCCGGCATATGGAGCCAGTGCCTTACTCCTTTGAGCCACAGGTGCCACCCAGAACCTAGAAGTTTCTGAGCAAAGAAAGGCAGACAGAGGAGACGACTTAATGCAGGGGTCTAATGAGGTCTCAACCAGGCAGTGATGGAGTCTCAACCAGGCAGCGATGGAGTCTCAACCAGGCGGCAATGGGGGCAAAAGGAAGGTCTGCGCAGAGTCAGCCAATGAAGAACAGGCAGCATGGCAGGTGAGAAGTTAAGGTTCGTAGAATCTGCAAGAGGCTTTGGTTTTGCCAGGGAGTGTGGAGCCGGCAGAGAAAGGGCAGGTCTTTTGAGCTGTGGGGCCAGCAGCCCCCAAGTGGATGGAAACAGAAACTGCAGGAGGGACCTTGAGCACAGGCCAAGAGATGGCTGAACCTCAGGGAGGAAGGAGGGGCATACCCCAGGGAGTAGCTACCTACAGGGAGGAGGAGGAGAGTCAGTGGGGTACACCAGCCAAAGAGAGGGGAACCTCAAGACCTGAGCAGGGCGCACACCAGCGTGCAGGCGGTGAGGCAGATGCTGCTGGGAGGGGTGGGTGGGTCTGGATCAGGGACCCTGAAGGACTTGCATCAGTCTGGTGGTGGGGCAGGCACCAACAGGAGAGGCTGAGGTGTAAACCAGGAAAGACGAAGTGCAGACGGAATACACACAGACAATTCCTTCATACGTGTGGTGGTCAAAGGCAGGCAGCAGGCGTGTGACAAGAAATGCACTGGAGGGGCTTGGCACCTGTGGCTCAAGTGGCTAAGGCGCCAGCCACATATACCTAAGGTGGCGGGTTCGAATCCAGCCTGGGCCAGTCAAGCAACAATGACGGCTGTAACCAAAAAAAATAGCCGGGCATTGTGGCGGGCGCCTGTGGTCCCAGCTACTTGGGAGGCTGAGGTAGGAGACTCGCTTGAGCCCAGGAGGTGGAGGTTGCTGTGAGCTGTGATGCCACAACACTCTACCCAGGGGGACAGCTTGAGGCTCTGTCTCAAAGAAAAAAAACCCCAAAATGCGCTGGAGGGAGGGATTTGAGGAGAAACCTGTGACATCTGAGAACATGAGGAAGAGGCTGCAGACGCAAGAGAGGGGCCAACCAGCGAGACAATGTCCTGGTACGAACAGAGGATATGGGGGCACAGGAGGACCAAGAGGAGAAGCCATTACCTACTGTCCCAGGCCCAGGGGAAGAGAGAGTGACAGAGAAGCCACAGTGACTTTCTGATACAGGCAGGGCACTGATGGCCTCCACAGAGATGACAGGCAGTCATGTGCAGATGGGGGGCCTGGGCATGCTACCATAGGACAGTGCCAGGGAATGCTACAAGACAGACAGGCAGCCCCAAGAGCCACAGTGCAGGCTCGGCAAAGACCAGAGGACAATAATCACACGCTTCAGGCTGTGAGCTGTCAACTACTCCTGAGGCTCAGGGCAAGAGAAGAGTTGCCATGGATAGTCCTGAATGGCTAAAGGTGCCAAGCCAGGTATTGGATCTGTGGGAGGTAACCCAGAGAAGAAGAAAGTGGAAAGTGGAGAGTGGAGAGGATAGAAGGAAGCATGCTGGGCAGGTGGCTCTGCAGGGCGGGGAGGGCCTGGCTTCAGCTTTTGGTGCTGAACTTAGTATCAGAGGCCTTTGCACATGAGACCAGCAGTGCACAGCACAGTGTCTCCTGCCAACTTCGGGTATTTCACATCAGGCCTTGGAGGAAGAAAGTAAAAACAAACACCAATGGAAAGTAAAAAACACTTCCCCCCAGTGGAGGGTCGCTGCGTGACTCTGGGTTGTCACTCCACTTCTTAGTTGCCTCGTTAGGGTGCATGAGGGCCTGTGCAGCAGGAGTATCTTCATGGGTGAGGGCAGGATCAAGCACTAGCAAGCCCTAGCCCAGTGTCTAGCACACTACTCAACAGACAGTGGCTGTGAGTAGGACAGCCAGTGTCTTGATGGGAGGGAGGAGATACGCACCCCCCACCACAGCTGTCCTCACCTCACAGCTGAGATGAAGTCTCAAGTAGACCTCCGAGAGGCACAAGGTGGGGAAGACATGCTGGGCAGTGGGACTGTACCTTAATGAGCGTGGGGGTGGCCTTGGCAGTGGGGACCGAGGTTCCGTTGGTGAGGCTGGGAGGTAGCAGAGGCGGGGGAGGCAGAGGGGGGTGCTCTGCCAGGAAGAGCATTTCTCCGGAATCTGGGCCTGTCGGGAGCTGTGACACAACCTGAGAGGACAAGAGGAGAGAGGACCCTGGCTAACTCCAGGTGGAGTGCCCAGCTGCCCCATCAGCCCCTCCTCAGACAGCAGAGACCAGGGGATGAGAGGTGCAGACCAGGGTGGCAGAGCAAGAGGGCACTACAACAGCAAGAGATGCGGTGGGGAGGGGATGCCTAAACTGAAGGCACTTAAGAAAAGCAGCTGGGGCCAGGCACAGTGGCTCACGCCTGTAATCCCAGCACTCTGGGAGGCCGAGGCGGGCACATCACTGGAGCTCACGAGTTTGAAACCAGCCTGAGCTAGAGCAAGACCCTATCTCTAAAAATAGCCTGGCTTTGTGACAGGCACCTGTAGTCTCAGCTACTTGGGAGGCTGAGACGAGAATCACTTGAGCCCAAGAATCTGAGGCTGCTGTGAGCTATGACGCTACAGCACTCTACCATGGGTGACAAAGTGAGACTCTGTCTCAAAAAAAAAAAAAAAAAGCAGCTGCTTGGAACACATGAGCATGGGGCCAGGTCAGGGAGATCTGCACATCTATCTGCAAGGCAGCCTTAGCCAGCATCCTCTGCCTAGGGCTGTAGGCTGCTGGAAAGAGGGGCCTGCTCTCCTGCCTTACCCCTAGGTATTTCACATCAGGCCTTGGAGGAAGAAAGTAAAAACACATGATGCTGAGCGACTGGTACCCCCAGCCCCTTGTGTCATGTGAGTTGTCACCCATGCATCCAGTACACAGTCCTTATTCTGGGCAGCCCAATTACCCTGGAGAGGCATCTGAAAGTGGGCAAGCTCACCTGAGTGGGAGATACGGAAGTGGCACTGGGCAGTGGTTCGCTGACACGGGCCTCCAGGGGTGATGGCACTGAACCCTGGGACTCATGGCTGGCAGGCTGCTCAGGGGATAAGGCATCGCTGCTGTCCTCATCAAAGGAAGAGCTGTCTGCTACTTTCGGGTAGTTCACCTGGCCCACTGAAACCCAAAGCCACCATGAGGCTCCACTTCTGGCCCCAAGGCACCAGTAGCAACCTTGCTTGTTGGCCAGAGGTTGTCAGCCCCTATTCCCTGAGAGACAGACGGGCAAAGGAAGGCTAATAACCAGCCTGCTTTCTTGGTTCAAACAGCTCTGGAAAAGGTCATCATCACAACCCTGTACCACAGGACAGAAAGGCCCCATAGGCTATCAGAGTGCTTCCTTGGGCTGAGAAAAGACCTCATTTTTACCCTATACTGTGTTAAGCCTTCAAAGTTAAGTTCCCTCCTCCCTGCCTCCTGCCTGTTCCTCCTGGAAGACCAGACAGTCTCTCCACTTCACCTGTTCCCTGCTATTAGAGGTACTTATCTCCACCCTGTGTCTACACAAAACTCTCCTTCCTCCTGATGCTTACAGATGCTCAGGGACCAGGTGAGAAAGGGTGACGGCCATGTGAGTCTGACTTCCCCAGAAGCCAGGATCAGGCCAAGGAGCCTGGCTCTGAGGCTGCAGATAGGGGCATCCCAGGAAAGGGACACTGATCCCTACAGCTGAAAGAGAATCAGTGGAAATGTGGTGACCTCCTTTATAGGCCAACGACTCCCAGAGACCCAACACCTGGGCCGCAAAGGCAACAGAAGGAAGCATCCTGCTGCCCGTGGATGCCCTGGCCTGACCCACAGCCACCCCTCCAGGACGGCCATGTTAGCATGTCCTCCTGGGGCTGGTTGGGGTCAGAGGCAGCTCAGGGCTTTTCCACAGAGTCCCAGCATGGGACTCCCTGGCCACAAAGGGGAGAAAAGACAGGAACAGAGGCCAGGAGGGATTTCAAGAGCCAGGTTACAACCACCACCTCAGCCCATACTGTCACAGAAAGAGGTGGGTGGCGGGCTCTGAGCCAGCCTGCTATCCACACAGGAGGAGCTGAGGCAGTGGCGAATGCAGAGATGAGCATCCTGCCAAGCCTGGAGAGGTGCGTCATGTGGGAAGTCCCCAGATTAGAAAGCAGAACAAAGTGTGATGACTCAGGCTGGGTTTCTCTAGGTGGTAACCCTCCTAGCAGCCTCTTTCTCTTCAGAACCAGAGCCTGAGGCTCTCTCTTCCCTTGGGACCCGGAAGGACACGCCTGAGCTCCTCCCTCACTGGGCAACTGTGGTGAAAGCCAGGAGTGCCCATGGCTGGGCTCACTCCTCTGTCCCCTCAACCATCCTCACAGGGGTGAGTATGCAATGCACAGAGGATCTGGCCATGCATCCTTCATGCCAGTCCCATGCCTGATTTTTCACCAGCCTCTAACTCCCAGCGAGGGCACCTGCTGTGGGACAGCAATTGCATGGTGCCCGGCACTGATTGCAGCTCCCACCCCAACAAGTCCAACCCAAGGATGCGGCTGGCCACACTGGGGAAGACGAAGGCCATGGCCCTGAGGTGCCACAGTTGAGTCACGGGCCTTGTGGGACTGTCTGCAGATCACAT
Source organism: Galagoides demidoff (assembly GCA_963574575.1). NCBI lineage: Eukaryota > Metazoa > Chordata > Mammalia > Primates > Galagidae > Galagoides > Galagoides demidoff. The sequence goes on from CAUYQV010132004.1 coordinate 13,347, forward strand.
GTAATGATAAAGGTCCCAGCAGGGTCCTCGGCAGGGTACCTGCTCTCTAGGAGCTCCTGGTTCAGTCCCCTTGAAGTAGAGTAAATGCTCTGTTAGAGGGAAACACACACTCAGGGCATGCGGAGGAGAGATGCAACAAGACTACTTGGACAAGAGGGCTGGACACAGATCTTGAGGACAACTATGAGTAGCTGGAGGAAAGGGGCGGGTGTGTGTGCTACTGCACGGAAGTGGGCTTGAGAGTGTGGGGAGACTCCATAGCCCCTGCCAGCCCCCTTCTCAGCAGGCCTCGGGGGGACCTTCTCCCTATCCTCCCGCTGCCCCCTTCTTCCCAGTCTCCTTCTCCTCCTGCCTGGGCCAAATCTCCTGGCACTGTCAGTACCAGATGCCTCAACTGAGTTGTGCTCTACCAGGTCACAGCCATGCTGCTTCCTCTGCTGGAATGTCCCTCTGTATTTCTCCATTTGGCAAACACCAATCCAATCTCAAGGGTGCCCTCAAATATGCTGTATCATGTGTGGGTACTTTCCTGACCACCACCACCCATCCCCATCCCTAACAGCAGTCCCCATGCCGGGCTCTCCCCCACTGACAGGCACATATCCCATTATACAATGTCCAGGAAAGCAGTTGTCAACTGGTCTGGAAGAAGTGTTACTACTGAAAAAACAGCAGCAGCAACCATTACACAAGCCTCTAGGCACATATCCATCGCTGCATGTGATCCTACAAACGGTCCCACAAGGCAGGCAACTCAGCTGCAGCGTCACAGAGACATGGCCTTCCTACTCAGCACTGGCATCTGATTGGGACCCAGACTCAGAAATCATTTGCTCATACATCAGTCTTCTCACATCAGACTGAGTGAATTCCTTGAGGGCACAAGTCCTATTTCATTCATCTTTGTGACTCTAGGAATTCACATAGGGCCTGGCACAATGCCAGCTCTCAGCAAATGTTTATCAGATTGCGGCTGGCTGCAGACTCCAGGACTTCTCTGGCCTGTATGCTGGCCCGTAGCTGGGGACTGCTAAGGAATATAAGGAGAGAAACACTGAGATGAGGCAGGATGAATGCCACCGAAACTGTAAGGGCCAAATACTGAAATGGGAAAGGGTATTGAGGGCCCAGGGTGTGTTAGCTTCCGGCAGGGTGGCTGCAATGCAGATGTGGCCCTAGAAACCACCAGTCTCCTTTGATCAGGGCAGTCCTATGGGGCTGAGCCTTTAGCCTGTGGGATCTGACTCTGTCTCTAGGTAAATAGTATCAGAATTGAATTGGGAACATTCAGTTGGTGTCCACTGGAGGACACCTTGAAATATGGGACAATACCAAGCCAGAACATCAGTGCCAAAACTGCTAAGCACCTATACTGAGTAGGGGAGTGAAGAGAAAACAGGGTTATCCTCCGCCCCCTTTTTTTTTAAGAGACAGAGTCTCACTTTGTCGCCCTCAGTAGAGTGCCATGTCATCACCACTCACAGCAACCTCCAGCTCTTGGGCTTAGGAGATTCTCTTGTCTCACTCAGCCTCCCGAGTAGCTGGGACTACAGGCGCCCGCCACAACGCCCGGCTATTTTTTACTGCAGTTTAGCCGAGGCCAGGTTTGAACCTGCCACCCTCAGTATATGGGGCCAGCGCCCTACTCACTGAGCTACAGGTGTCACCCTTTATTCCCTTTCTGAGCATGGCACCAGAGGCCTTGCACATCCTGGGCTGTTCACCTCCCCCATTCTTGACACATTCCTTTCCATAGCCTTCTCTCCAAGTCCCAGGCTGCTCTCCTGTCCCCCCCACCCCCACCCCACTCAGGTACTTTGGCTGATTCCTACCCATCCTTCAGCCCTAGGCCTCACCATCACCTCTTCTGACAGATGCACTCCCCTCCCCACTGCTGAGGCTGGGCTGGGGCCCCTCCATATGCCCAGAGGGGAACATGGGTGTTCTCTCTAGCATAGCTGCTGCCGTCTTGCTGCTTTCTATCCACCTGCCTGTTTCTGCTCCTCCACGTGAGCTCCCTGAGACAGAAGAACTGCCCCCCCCCCGTGGGGCTGTGGTCCCACCACACAGTACACAGCACACAACTTGGGTCCATCAATTGGTTGAGTGAAATTATCGATGGAATAGGCCAAGCTCCAAGAAAGAGTTTCACTAACCAAAAGGTACCTATTTCTAATTCCTGGCAACTCTGCGCGTTCACACATACTGAGCCTGATGTCTCCCTAACCTGTGAAAGAGGAACAAGTCCCTGAATATACAAAGATGGAAAGTAAACAGAGACTCCTATTTATTCGGTTATTTGCTGTTGTATGTTCCTGATCCCTGAGGCAGCTGGCACTGTCCCAAGCTCACACAACCTGTCATCAGGCCTCCAACTCCATGTCTTAGTTCTCCCAAGGTTAGGCAGGAAGTCTAAGAGCAAGAAGCCAAGAGCCCAAGCCCAGCCCTCTGTGGTCACAGTGTTCCCTCCCTCCTGCACCTGTCTGGGGCCCACACAGAGCACTGAGCCTCCTCACCAATGATGGCTTCCTTCAGGCTGGACTCCACAGGCAGGATGTTCTTTTCCACCAGCTCCATGGGGCCAGGCCTCTGTGCAATCTTCTCATTGAGGTCATCGGCTAGCCTGGCTCTCTTGAGCTTCAGCTGCTTGGCCTGGAGGGAAGGCTCAGCCGAGGTCTCTGTCCATGGAGACAATGGGGTGCAGGAGGACATATGAGTGAGCCTGGTTCATTATCCTTCCTTGTGGGCAGGAGCAGAGACCATCAGAATGGAAAGCACATCCCCGACAGAGAAGGGGGCACCTAGCATGAAGTCTCATAAGAAAAAAAGAAGAGGCTCCTGCTATGGGTGGCACAGTCACATATGACTGTGACCAAGCACAGGTTGGCTCAGAGGACTTTCTGAGGTACAGCTGCAGAGCTACAGACAATGGAATGGTCTCTGCTCTCCCGCAGACTTTCGTGGTAAGTGGGGTAATTCACCTCTCTGCTCTGGGTCTCAGTGTCTATCTGCAAACTACGGAGTTGGGACTGGAAACGTTTTTTCAGCCGTAAAGATACCTCAAAACTTAGCTCGGCAAGCCAGGCGTGGTGGCTCATACCTATAATCCTAGCACTCTGGGAGGCCAAGGCAGGTGACTGCCTGAGCTCACAGGTTCAAGACCAGCCTGAGCCAGAGCAAGACCTCATCTCTAAAAAATAGCCGGCATTGTGGCGGGCACCTATAGTCCCAGCTACTTGGGAGGCTGAGGCAAAAGAATCACTTAAGCTCAAGAGTTTGAGGTTGCTGTGAGCTGTGATGTCACTGCACTCTACAGAGGGAGACATAGTGAGACTTTGTCTCAGAAAAAAAAAAGTACAAGTTGGATCTATCAGGTGTAGAACACAAATGCCTTAATCCTGTAATTGGGTAAATGAGGTGAAGGTTATGTTGATTAGTAGGATGTAAGCACTTCAATTTATACAAATATTCAACACACTGAATCCCATAATGGCATTAATGTATTTATGATCTATGTACAAAATGACTTAATAAAAATAAATAGATTTAAGGCCGGCACCTGTGGCTCCATCGGCTAAGGCGCCAGCCACGTACACCTAAGGTGGCAGGTTCAAATCCCCAGCCTGGGCCCGCCAAAACAACAATGATGGCTGCAACCAAAAAATGGCTGGGCGTTGTGGTGGGCGCCTGTGGTCCCAGCTACTTGGGAGGCGGAGGCAGGAGACTCGCTTGAGCCC
>CAUYQV010132006.1:0-15749 GCA_963574575.1 Galagoides demidoff
GGGTGCCTGTGGTCCCAGCTATTTGGGAGGCGGAGGCAGGAGACTCACTTGAGCCCAGGAGTTGGAGGTTGCTATGAGCTGTGATGCTATGGCACTCTACCCAGGGGGATAGCTTGAGGCTCCGTCTCAAAAAAAAAAAAAAAAAAGAATAACCTTCAAATATTATTTAAAATAAATTAAAAAGCAACTTAAAAATTCTCATTTTGAAATTGAAAACAATGGGAAGACTAAAAGGGAACTAATAAAATATATTTCTATACCCTTTCTTTTTTTTGAGACAGAGTCTCACTATGTTGCCCTCAGTAGAGTGCCCTGGCATCACAGCTCACAGCAACCTTAAACTCTTGGGCTTAAGCAATTCTCTTGCCTCAGCCTCCCAAGTAGCTGGGACTACAGGCACCTGCCACAATGCCCGGCTATTTTTTGGTTGGCAGGCCCAGGTTGGATTGGAATCCATCAGCTATGGTGTATGTGGCTGGCACCCTAACCCCTGAGCTACAGGTGCTGAGCCTCTGTACCCTTTTGAAAGAGCAAAAAGTAATGGTAATTCTGGGGATCTAATGTATAGCACAGTGACAATAATACTGCATTGTATACTTGAAATTTGCTAAAAGAGTGACTCTCAAGTGCTCTCACGACACACATGTAACTAGGTGAGGTGATGGATGTTTTAATTAGCTTGATTGTGGCCATCATTTCATTGTACAATGTATACATGTGTCAATCATCACCTTAAAAATATACAATTTTATTTGTCAATTATACTTTAATAAATCTGGAAAAGAAAATAGTGAAAAGGACCACAGGAGCTTCTTACATGTGTGTCTGAGGAGAGTGCTCAATAAGTCCAAACATTTGTATATCAGGGATTCATATCAAATTTTAATAAAATAATTAAATTTTAAAAAGAGAGCATCTAAGTACAACAACAGCTTGAGAATCTGTAATCCAAAGATCTAAAAGCAGAAAAGCTCTGACTCTGAAACAATTTGAGCACTGACATGGTGCCACAAGTAGAAAATTCCACACATGATCTCATGTGATGAGTCTCAGTCAAAATAAAGTTAAAATTTTGTTTCAGGCCAGGTGTGGTGGCTCACGCCTTTAAACCTAGCACTCTGGGAGGATTGCTTGAGCTCAGGATTTTGAGACCAGCTTGAGCAGGAGTGAGAACTTATCTCTACCAAAAACAGAAAAATGGCTGGGCATTGTGGTGGGCATCTGTAGTCCCAGCTACTCAGGAGGCTGAGGTAGGAAAATCACTTAAACCCAGGAGTTTGTAGTTGCTGTGAGCTGTGATGATGCCACAACACTCTACCAAGGGTGACAGAGTGAGACTATCTCAAAAAAACCCCAAACAAACAAATAACACCCCCAAAGAATTGTTTTATGCACAAAATTACAAAAAATATCATATAAAATTACCTTTAGGCTATGTTTGAGGTATATCTGAAATACGAATAAATTTTGTGTTTAGACTTGGGTACCATTCCTAAGATATCTCATTTTGTATGCTTATTATGTATATGTAAGTATTCTAAAATCAGAAAAAAAATCCCAAATCAGAAACATGTCTGGTCCCAAGCATTTTCTATAAAATAAACATCCACTTACCAGAAATGGTGGGGAAAGGGGCAGATATTCAGTTTAACTGCTACATACATACATGTCTATAGTGATAATGGTTGAGGCTAAAGAGGCTTACATGGATTTTAACAGACTGGAGGAAAACCAAGGATCCGAAGGCAGATGTGATGTGCCCTTTATTCAGCTCCTGGTGGCCAGCAAGCAGGCACAGAGACATCTGCCTGCCTCCCATCCAGCTCATGTTGGCAGATGAGTTGGCATAAGAAGCTTCCCTCCATGGGAAGTCTGCCACAAGCAGCCCACACGGGTGGAGCCTCAGAGCTTTAGGTAGTGGCCAGAACAATAGAGGCCCCAAATCAAAAACGAAGATAACAGATACTTGCTGCTTAATCATGGTCACTCAGAACAGTCTGGTGCCTCGTAGCCTTTGGGCGAGAAAGCCTAATTGACTCATCTTTCCCACAAAGTCATACATGAATTATTAATTTTCAAATATTTAGAATATGAGAGTAAAATACACACTGAAACTATTCAGATAGAATTTTTTCTGTCTTTGGTGTTCGGAGCCGTTTCAGAGCCTTACAATGTGGCTGCACTGTGAAATCAGACACCAGTGATGCTCACCCTCTAATAGCAGGCGTGGGTGGCTAAGGTGGACCTTTCCTAACTCCTTTTCTTGATATATCCTGGGGCAATACATGATTGTTGTTTTTCCAGAAAAAGTAGCATACATGAAGTAGAAGGAGAATTATTACTGATTTTAACTTACTTAGATTTCTTATGAAAAGCTTGCTGAACTTCTTATGAATAGAATGTCCATATTTTCCATTCAATTTTTTAAAGGGACTGTGCTTTATAAAAATATCCTATCATGGAGATTTAGACATGTATCACACCCAAACAATGAGAATGTGTTTATTGCCCTCACTGAACACAGCCCACTGTGGCCATGATGTTCTCTGTCATTGGGTAGACTGAAAGATGGGAGCAGGCTCAGCATTACCAGACCTGGAAGATGGGTACTCCGCCATGGAATCTCATCCTTCACTCACTGGCTGTCTCTCTCTCTCTCTCTTTTTTTTTTTTTTTTTTTTTGAGACAGAATCTCACTCTGTTGCTGCCCAGGCTAGAGTGTTGTGTGCAGGGCTGTGTGTGTGTACGGCCCTCCCAGAACTTAGGGCAGGATTTCCTTTTCTATTCCTTTTCTTTCTTTTTCTTTTTTTTAAAATTAAGTCAAATACACATAGATCATGAATACACGGCATACGTGGGGTACAAGTGCTGATTTTTTTTATACAATCTGATGGGGTTACATTAAACCAATCAATGTAGTTTTCACCTCATTTACTTGATTATTGTGCCAAAAGATCTATGTTCTACACTTCACAGATTTGACTTGTGCCCTTGTCATATGCTCCATAGGTATGGTCCCGCCTTTTACCCTCCCTCTGTCAAACCTCCCTTCTCCCCTCCCTTCCCACTCCATTTCTCTCCTTCATCCTGGGCTATAGTTGTGTTCTATCTTTCATAAGAAAGTGTGAGTAATTATAAGTAGGTTTCATAGAAGTACTGAGTACATTGGATACTTTTTCCTCCATTCTTGAGACATTTTACTCAGGAGCATATGTTCCAGGTCCCTCCATGTAAATATAGAAGAGGTAAAGGCTTCATCTTTTTTTAAGGCTGCATCTTTTGTTTCTTATATAAACAGTCTTTTATTTAAAAGAAAATGAGACTCTTGTATAATTTATCATCTGTGATTGGTTTCAGTATTTCTGAAGAAGGTTATCTTCCACTTGTAAAAAGAGTCTGATTCTCCCCATAATTTCTGTATTTTCTTAAAGGAAAGGAAATATGCTGTCTTTTTCACAGCCTGGCCAGCCACTATCTTACTGAGTCAAAAATAGAATCCATGAAATGAAGTTGCATGTTGCAAAGGAAGAACTCACATAATTCTTAGGGACATATCTGAGAAACTGTGTCTCAAATAAAATTTAAGTTTCTCATTATTCTCAGAATTTGTCCTTGTCCAATAGTGATCACAGCCTGAAAAGGTTTTTTCCTCATGATGATAAGTTATCTCTTTTTAAAAGAGTTATGGTAAAATATATATAACATAAAATGTTCCATTTTAAACATTATTCACTACACTACTCAGGGGTGTGAAGTACCTTCATGCTACTGTGCGACCATCACCACCATCGACTCCAGACTTTTTCATTTTTCCAAATCCAAACTCTGTAACCATTAAACAACAACTTACCTTTCTCTTCTGCACCATGACCGTGGCAATCATCATTTTACTTCCTGTCTTTGTGAATTTGGCTACTCCAGTTATCACATATAAGTGGAATCATACAATATTTGTCTTTCTGTGACTGGCTTATTTGACTTAGCCTAATTATTTAAGATTCATCCATGTCCTAGTATGTATCAGAATTTCCTTCCCTTTTAAGACTGAAGCTCTTCTATTGTATGTGTATGCCACATTTTGTTTATCACTTCATCCACTGATGAATATTTTTTTTCCACCTTTTGGAGATTGTGAATAATGCTGCTATAAACATCAGTGTACAATTATCTGCTCTAGTCCTGACTTTTGATTCTTTTGGTATATATCCAGAAGTGAGATTGCTAAATTATATAATAATTCTATGTTTAATTTTTTTTATTTTTAGAAACTGTCATACTGCTTTTCACACTGGCTGCATGATTTTACAATCCGACTGGCAAAGCACAAAGCTTCCATTTTCTCTGTATTCTGGCCAACATTTATTTTCTGCTTTTAGCTATTCCAGTTGCTATGAAGTGGCACTCATTGTGGTTTTGATTTGCATTTCCTTTATGATTAGAAATATTGAGCATCTTTTTGTGTTCTTATTGGCCATATATGTATCTTTTTTGGAGAAACATTTACTCAAGTCTTTGCTAATTTTTGAACCAAGTTATTTGTATTTGTTGTTGAGTTATAGAAATTATTTATATATCCTAGATATTAAACCATTATCAGATACTTATTTGCAAATATCTTCTGCCATTCTGGTACATTGCCTTTTCACTCAGTTGGCAGTATCCTTTGATGCACAGAAGTTTTTAATTTTAAGTGTAATTTATCTATTTTTCTTTTGTTGCCTGTGTTTTTGGCTTATATCCAAGAAATTATTGCTAAATTCAGTGCAAGTAAGGATTTGTTTTTGCTGTTTTCTTCTAAAAATTTTATAGTTTTAGCTCTGATGTTAGGTCTTTGCTCCATTTTGATTTGACTTTTGTTTATGGCAGAAAGTAAGGGCCCAACTTTATTTTTTGCATGTGCATATACAGTTTTTCCAACATCATTTGTTGGAAAGACTTTCCTTTCCCCATTGGATGATGTTGCCTCTCTTGTCGAAAATCATTCAACTATATATGGAAGGATTTATTTCTGGGTTTTCTATGCATACCATTGTTCTGATATGCCTGTTTTTATGCCAAATCACAGTGTGTTGATTTCTATAGTATCATAGAAAGTTTGGAAATCACGAAATGTTAGACCAACATTGTCCTTTTTTTAAGGTTGTTTGGTTATTTGGGACCCCTTGACATTCCATATGAATTTTAGGATGAATTTTTCCATTTAAGCAAAAATATTGAAATTTTGATAGGGACTGCATTGAATCTACAGATTGCTTTAGGTGGTAGTCACATCTTAACAACATTAAGTCCATGAGCATGGGATATCTTTACATTTATTGGTGTCTGTTTAAATTCCTTTTAACAATGTTTTATAGTTTTCAGTGTATGTTTTTTGTTTCCTTGGTTACACTTTTTTTTAAAGTATTTTATTCTTTTTGATGCTATCGTAAATGGAATTGTTTTCTTTTTCTTTTCTTTCTTTCTTTCTTTTTTTTTTTGTGACAGAGTCTCACTTTGTCACCCTCAGTAGAGTGCTGTGGCATCACAGCTTACAGCAGCCTTAACTCTTGAACTCAAGCGATTCTATTGCCTCAGCTTCCCAAGTAGCTGAGACCACAGGCACCTGCCACAACACTTGGCTGTTTCTTTAAAGACAAGGTCTCGCTCTGGCTAAGGCTTGTCTGGAACCTGTGAGCTCAGGCAATCCGCCCACCTCGATCTCCCTGAGTGCTAGGATTATAGGCATGAACCACCACGCCCAGCAGGAATTGTTTTCTTAATTTTCTTTTTAGTTTCTCATGTTTGGTGTCTAGAAATGGAACTGACACTATGTGTTGACTTTGTATCCTGCAACTTTGCTGAATTTATTATTTCTAATGGTTTATCATTATATTTTTGTGTACAGATGAGAAAGGCAAATGTATGTCATTTCTCTTTTCTTTTAACTAATGACACAATTATGAAATAGAAATGATTGATCTCTTTTTGTTGTTTACATATGATTAGCTGTGAAAGTGCTAAAGGAGTCCTTACCATGAGCCAAACTTAAGGCTAAGAATGTCTGCTATTATGTTGTGAGGTTGATGTTGTTATATACTCACTTTATCAAGGAGAAAGCCAAAGGCTCAGAGAAAGTGAAACTACTCCTAAGAGACTGTTTAAAATCCAGGTCTTCTGTTTGGGTTAGGCCAAGGGAGCAGTCCCAGAGTTAAAACAAAAGATAGCAGATACCATCATGCAGAACAGGGAAGTAGGGAAGAAAAATACCTTAAGCCAGTAAAGAGGTAGGAGTGCCTGCATAAATTTGTGAACCACTTGTTCCCAGAAAAATTACTGGCTTGAGTCTAGAATGCTCTAGATATAAAATATAAGAGCAGCCGTCAGACAAAGGTATTAATATTTGGTGCCCCTGGAGATAGAAAACAAGATAGATCATTGATCTTGACCAGATGTCTGTATGGTTCTCTGACTGTAAGCTTTTACTTTAAATTTATTGCAGTTGCTATCCTTGGTTGTTAGATGGGAACTACCCCAGAAGCTAGTTTAATACTTCTGGAGAGAAGCAAGGCTGCACAAGGTTTTCAGGTATGAATATCTTAGTGGCTTTTCTTCTGCCGAGTTTTTTTTGCTATGACAATGCCAAGCCTTTTAAGGATGGTTGATGAGTTTTGCAGAGGGAGGCATCTACCTTCATTACTTTTTCATATCTTAAATGTAACATGGTTGCAACCTGGGCTATTCTGCTGCATATCAGGGACCACAGCGTGAGGTGTAAGTCCCCAGTTGAGTATGTAAGTCCCCAGCTGAGTACTGTAGGGTATGACTGTCATGGTCCACTTCCCACCTGTAGAGTGAGCCTCCAAGGAGGCAGCTGAAAAATGTCCCTTATTGATCTCAACATAATACTGTGTTGACTTTTTTTTTTTCAGCTTCAAGCTGGCAGCAACTAAAGATTACACTGAAATCTCAAAGGGAGAGTGCAGTGGGAAATAGGCAGACAGTTCCCCAGCAGGCTTCTGACAGAACTTAGATCTTATGATTTGTTTTCATGATGGTGGTAATGGAGTGGGAGGCAGGGAGGGAGAGAAATAATTAAATATAGATTCAAAAGAGATATTACAAGTAGGTAGTTTTAAATCTGACTTTTGTCTATCACTCCATTTCTGGGCAGCATTGTTACCCACAACATACATAATACTAATAAAATGTTAGTAAGCCCTCAAGTGCCGGCTCACGTGGTAAAAGGTGTCAGTTGGTTTAGTTTGGTCTCATCAGCATAAAGAAAACTGAAAAATGATCAACTCTCATGACATTGTCTCTGTCCCTATTTGATAAAAGATGACTTTCTTATAAGCATTGACTATATTTTAAGGAGTAAGTACTGACAGGTGGACTAATTCTGAATACTGGATTCTGTAACTTAATATCTACTGTTTCAGAATGACAGCTGCTTATGTATGCACATGTGTCTTCCCTGAAAGGTTGCAAGTTTCTTCAGTTTTGGACCATTTTTTCCTTCACCTTTACATAGTGGGGTCTTACATGTAAACAATCTTACTCATTTATTCAACAGGCTTTTTTTGAAGGTTACTGAAAGTTTATGGAGCCAAAGATGAAATGTCATTCTGAGGTGTGAGACAAAAGGAAGAGGCCCAGTTTGTGCAATTAAAATGGCTTTATTCCACCTGGGTGCAGGTGGGATATGATTTCCAACCTGGTTGGGAAGAAATCCACATGGGTGAACGGGGGTTGGGAGGGCTCAAAGGTCAGGCAAGTGGGGTTGGAACATTCCCTTTCCTGGACATCTGTTGTAAGGGCAGGGGTTGGCCCATTTACCTTTCCCAGGTGGGACATCTGGTGGGGAAGGGTAGCGGATTGACCCATTCACCTTTCTTAGGTAGGACATCTGGTGGGACAGGGTAGGGGGTTGATTTTTTTAGGCAAGTCTACCCTATTGGGGAGAGGTTTGAACTAGTACACCAGTTACTAGTACACCAGATATTAGTACAGAGATTGAAAAGATGAATCTTTATCCTGGAGAAGCTCTGAATTAGTGGAAAGACAAGCATCTATTACAAACCAATAGTGCAAGCATAGTTTCAGTAATGGATGCTAAAACAGTGGCTCATGAGTGCAAGTAGAATGCTGGATAGCCAGCACAGTTCCCACTTCCTTATGTTCAGAGATGGGTGGCAAATAGAATTCAGCATTGTGTTTTCCTATAGGCAGACAAAGTCAGGGACCTCACTCTGTCCTCATTCTCTCAGAAATATTTCCAACAAGAAAGGCCAAAGGAACAGCTCAGCTCTCTAGTCCACCAGCCCCTAGCAGGCCATGAGAACTGCCCAGGGAAGCCTCTTGGAGAGCTCAGGTCTCTCAGACCTGGCTGGAGGGCTTTTGAGAGACCCCTGGCTCTGGGGCTTGCTTTGAAAAGTTTTGGTATTACCTCTTTTGCCAGCTTCCAAGTTAGAGACACCTCTTGCTAAAAATGGAAGCAGCAGAAAGAGGTTCAAAAGCAAGGAGCAGGAAGGGGCTGATGGAGGGAGGCAGAAAGGGAGGGAGGGGTGAAGGAGGAGGAAGGGTGGAGGGGAGGGAGGGAGGAGAGAGGAAGGAGGTAGGGAGAGAGGGAGGGAAGCAACTTTTTCTCCTAGGAATTTCCAGCATTGTTGCTTTATTTAATCGCCTCAACAATGCTGCTGAGAGACTTATTATTATTGCTCATTTTTCAGAACCAATAATTCATTAATTCATAAATATTTATGGAGTGTTTCCTCCATAAGGCACTGTGGGAGGCCCTCAGACTCCACTGAGCCCTGGTGGGGAAACTGAGGCCTAGGAATGCAGGCATTGTCCAGCTTCCTAGAATTCTCACCCTGGCAGCAGCATGGGGCTCTGAGTCATTACCTAGGCTTGCAAGCACATGCAAGGGAGGCATTTCTCTCTTGCATGTGAAATGCCTCTACCAAGCAGATATACAACTTACTGAGGCCTGGTCCTTGAATATCCATGGAAAGGCATGTGAAAAGGGACAGGAAGTTGAGCAGATTCTATGAGATTTTATGATTTCATTTTCGTTTCAAAGCTTTGTTAGTGGTTGGGTGGGGCCTGGATAACACCACTCCCCAACTTCCTATCCCTCTTCCCCAGCAGGGAGGAAGTAGGAGTGGCCTGGAGGGGGCAGGGCAGGACCCCGAGAGAGCTGGGAGAGATTACCTTACAGCTTTCTTTGAGAACTGAATTTTATTTATTTATTTATTTATTTTTGAGACGGAGTGCTGGCCTAGCTCACTGCAACCTCAAATTCCTAGGCTCAAGAGATTCTCCTTCCTTGGGCCCTAAGTAACTAGCCACCGTAATACCTGCTAGTAGAAATGGGGTCTCACTCTGGTTCAGGCTGGTCTTGAACTCCTGGGCTCAGGCAATCTACCTGCCTTAGCCTCTGAGAGCTCTGGATTACAGTTGTGAGCCACCATGCCCTAGCTGGCCAAGAACCAAATTTTATTTTATTTTATTTTATTTTGTAGTTTTTGGCCGGGGTCAGATTTGAACCCACCACCTCTGGCATATGGGGCCAGTGCCCTACTCCTTTGAGCCACAGGTGTTGCCCAAGAACCAAATTTTAAATAACAAAAAAGTAAACTCAACAAATCTTTTTGGAACCAAACCTATAGTGTATTACTTACTGGAAATGAACAGGCATGAGGATAGAGAGGGTGGCTACAAAGGAATTTATAAGTATTTAGAATTGTTGGTGACTCTTCCTATCTGAACATCGCAGCTCAGATATGGAAATGATCCAGCTGTAAGTCCACGTTCTGACACTTAGAAGAGTTTGGGTGAATCATTTGACTTCTCTGAACTTGTTTCTCATGAAAATTGGAATAATAATACTTATTCCAGAAGATGTTGTATACATTTATTGTAAATTCCTTTTAAGTGGTCTCTCTTTTGTTCACCATTCTTTGAAACTTAAATTAGATTATCACACTCATGGTGTAAAACCCCTGATGTCCTCCCATCATGCTTGGAATAGACAAATGTTCACAGCCTAATAAGCCCCAATCCTTCCAAGTAATATTCAATATTCTTTTCACTGTACCTGCTCTTTTTCTTCTTGAGGTTATCACTGCTTTGTCACTGTCTGCCTCCCTTTATGAAAGTGCAGTCTCCAGAGAAGCAGGGACTGCTTGCAAGTCTGCTCTTTAACCCACTGTGTACTCACAGGACATGTGAACTTAAGTGCTCAGTAAATATTTATTCTCCGTATTTGTGAATGAATGATAGAGGAGTGAAAAGTGTCTGATAGATAGTAGGTAGTTAACATATGGCAGCTCTTTTCATTCCCATCATTAGTTGTAATGAGAAGTTTTATACATAGTAATTTTGGAGAGAAAGACTCCTACATGTGAAGTGATTGGAGTGTGGGGAGATTCATAGCTTAACGAGTGCTTTTGCAAGTCATATCTCATTGTCATCCACCTGACACTCCTCATGACAATTTTAAGAGGTAGGTAGCCCAGGTAGAATAACATTTGACCAGCAAAAAAATTGAACTGGAAGGGAAGTCCTCAGCTTCAAAGCCAGTGAAGAGCCATGTGCTGGTGTCACTGCTGCTGGGGACCCCAGGACAAAGACCGGCACATGCCCACAGGAGCCATAGTTGTCACATGTGGGTCCACTGAGAGGGTTATGCTTCATCTCTGCCCCCAGGGCACATGCCATGCATGCACCCTCCAGATGTACACAAGCACACAGCACACACACATGCACCACTACACCAACTGCAGGTGCACATATACCACAGGTACACACACCACACATACCACATGCACATCGCACATGCAGACACATACCACATATATATAAGCCACACATACACACAGCGCACACACCCCACACACATGGCCAGCATGCCCAGGGCATGTCTTGTGTTTACTGCAACTTTCCTCCCATGGGGAACTTTCTACATTGCTGGCCCCAGACAAGAGCTTCTCTGGGAAATAGGTCAGCAGCTTCTCTCTGAAAGCAGGAAGACGAGAGATTCGTTTGCCTGTGACCTGGGGCAGGAGGCCTGGCTGTGAACTATTTTCACTATCTTTCATCTCAGAACCAAAAATGCTTTGGTTCAGAGCCAGGAATGGAAGCTTCCACATTTTGTCTTTCTCTGCCTGTCACTGTCACCCCACATCATCCCCTTTCCTTTTTTATTTATTAAAGGCTTTTCTGACATGTAGATGGAGCCCCACAGCCCTCAAAGTTCCTATCTCATCTCTAGGGCTCATTTTCTCCATCCTGAGTAAAATCACTGAGTCTCATAAAAAGTCACTGCCATGTGTGCAGACGTGGAGTAATGGGGATGGTGCACAGGGGCACCTCTGCCCCACAGACCATGCACATTCCACACATGCAGGACTGGACAGAGCCCCCAATTCCAGAATTCAGTGGGCAAGGTGCTATGGAATGCCCATCCCATCTCTGGTGATGTCCCTGTGACTCCCCAGATCCCTGCCCCAGACTTGCTACAGTGAGCCAGAGGACTGGTTAGAGGAGCAGCTCCCATCTTAGCATATGCCCAGGACCAGTTTCTCCTTAGTTTCTGAACCCATCTTCCTTATCCTCCTGGTGTATATAGGAGCTCAGGAAATTTTGCTGCAAAATATGATTCCTTGGTATAAAGAGTATTTTGGATTACAGACCCTTCAAAATCAAAAAGCATATGCCGGAGCTTTCCCTCTACCTGCATAAACCCATTAAAAAAAATAGACTTCCCCCCTTTCCTTGTAATTTCAACCTATTTCAGGGGGAAAAAATGATCAAGAACTCAACTGGACCTGGCCCAAATCACTTTAACACAACACCTGTTTTTCCAAGTTAGTTTACAAGTTGATCTGTTCCCCCCTGGCCCTGCCCCATTATTCTCCCAAGTATCTACTCATGCACTCTAGCAACTGTTCATCCCACTAAACAGAATCATCTGTGCTCCTCATCTTCCCTTTCCCCTCTAACATGTGTGTATAAAATGTCTGGACTCCACTGGGATCTTGAGTAATCACTCTGATTCTACCCATGTGCATGGCAAATAAACTTCTCTCTTACCTTAATTGTGCCTTAATTGTGAATTGATCTCTCAGAAACCTCTGGAGGGAAAGGGCAAGTTTCCCCTCACTCTATCACTTTGTACTTGGACTTCTGATATGTAGGTTTTGTCTTGGTTTAAATTTCCCCACAAGTAGAGCTTGAGCCAGTAGTTTATTTGAGAGGTACAAGGATTTGGAGGAAGAGTCACCAAGGGGAGGGAAGACATTCGACACAGTGTATACAGAGGACTACTGGAGATGACCCTGTGGAGACTCTGAGACAGAGCATACCAGGTATCAGAATTACTCTCCCCAAGGAGCCAGGCACTTGGAGTATTTATCCACCAATTCCAGAAAGTCCTTGTTTGAGGGCTATTCCCAGGGGCTTAGAATCAGAACTTCTGGGTTCCACTCTCTGGGACATAGTGGCCTTCTGGGGTTGAGGAGGTAAAACCCTCAGGCACGGGACACAGATGTTGACTGTTGTGACAGGTTTAAGGGTTTTGGGACAGGTGCTGACAGTGTCTTCAAGGGGCTGTCAATGTTGTTTCCTTCCTTAGCTTTCTGTACCTGCCTCCAGGTGGGCCAACCACATACCTTCCCTGGGATTTTGGAACTTGGGAATAAAGAGTCAGGGCAAATGTCACTTCCAAACTTCCTCTCACTGTTTGAATAAATCCAGACTATTGGGACAAAGTGAGACAGACATATCCAAGGCAGTGGAGAGAAGAGGAGCAAGGAGTTCCAAGGGGTTGTAGTCCATGGTTCCAGTTGCCTTGAGACTCAGCTAAGCCCCATCCTGAGCCTTTAATGAATTTTCCTTTTCTGCTTAAGCTAGTTTGAGTTGGGTTTGGCTCACTTGAACCCAAATGAGTTCTGCCTAATGTACCCTGGCTGGTTTTGTGTTACCTCTTCCCTGCTACTATCCATGAATAATAATAAACAAAAATCAGAATCACTGCACTGCTGCTATGTGCCAGGTGTTGTGTTTTTTTTTTTTTTTTTGGCCGGGGCTGGGTTTGAACCTACCACCTCTGGCATATGGGGCCAGCACCCTACCCCTTTGAGCCTCGGGCACCACACATGTGCCAGGTGTTTTCTAAACATTTTGGTATAAAGAAGGAAGTTATTGTTTTGTGAGCAGAGCCAGCCAGGCATGCTCAAACTACAGCCCGTGGGCCACATGTGGCTCACCTAGGACATTTATCTGGCCCGCTGGGTGTTTTTGCTGCCACTGCCTATCCTGCTTAGCAGCTGACTCGTCCCAGAGCCTGCAGTCCGGCCCTCCAACAGTCTGAGGGACTAAACTGGCTCCCTGTTTTAAAAGTTGGAGGACCCATGTACCTAGACATTCCTTCTTTGCTTTCTCGAGCTTCTCTAAGGGCCCATATTAAGGCAACAACCCTCCCCACTGGGCCATGTATTTCAAATGTCCAGTTCCTAGTCCATCCCTTGGGTCTCCCTCCAGCACTATCTTTGTTGAGAGGCTTCTTCTCTTAGCCAGTGTGTGATGCTATAGCATGCTGCCCTTCCATTGCCTGCCCTCCTGTGTGTGCCTCTATTTAACAAGTAGCCTCCATAGTTCTCTTAAAATTTAAGAGAACTTAAATTAGCAGGGCATTGTGGTGGGTGCCTGTAGTCCCAGTTACTTGGGAGGCTGAGGCAAGAGAATTATTTGAGTGCAAGAGTTTTAGGTTGCTGTGAGCTATAATGTCATGGCACTTTACTGAGGGCAATAAAGTAAGACTCTGTCTCTGAAAAAAAAATTACATTTCCTTTGACAAAGAGAGTGAACTTCCATTCAAAAGTTGAATTTGTTTTCATATGCATGCAAACTTTTGATCACAAAATGGAAATGTATTAGATCATGTAATAAGAGTTTCAAGAGTAATGAACTTCAGGCATCACTGGATCTAGGAGTGTGGCATTATGACTTAGGGTGGTTGCTTCTCAGCTCTGTTTTCTTGGGTGCTGGCTTCATTCTTGAGTGAGCTTTAACCACAATATAATCTCCCTCTTCATCCCTAGAAACTTAGGATGACATCCTGTCAGTAAAAGTCCTAAGGTTGATGTTCATTAGCTGTCAGTGGCCAGGTTGGATCTTGGGCCAACCCCTTGTCACTGTGGCCATGGGCATGTGGTGCTCTCCTTTGCCATGTCAGAAAACATGCCTACTTATGAATTCCAGGGCAAAAGTTAGGACTACCTTACCCATGTGGTTGGTGTTGAAGAGGGTGGATCTCTAAAGAAAAATAGGGATGCCATTTCTGGAGAAGCTAGAACAGGGCCTGCAGTACATAAAGCTCTGGCACCTGGGGTTTGGCATCTGGCTGAGAACACATTTAGTGTGTGGGAGCTTCAGACAAAGTGTTTTCAGCGCATTGATAATGTGATGCCTAATAGTAAATCTTTCTTTGTTCTTTTAGAAGAAAGGGATGTGAAGAGGAAGACAATAGAAGGGCCCTCAAGTGTGGCGAAAGAAGGTTTCGTGGGATTAGGGAGAAGAGGGGATGGGGAAAGGAGGATAGCGGTGCTCAGGGTGTGATCTAAGGCCCAGTCTATTTTGTGTAAGCTGCTGTGTTTTCTTTTGACGAATGGTGCTCAGCAGTGTCATGGTCACAACTGTCAATGCTGTGCCTTGTTTAGCATGATTTTCTCAAAATAGTGTGTGTGAGGGGTGGTGTGTAACTGCTGGCATTCTGTAAAGGAGTTTTTTTCCTGGGGCTTTTTAATTGGGAGATTGCTCTGCACACACGTTTGACAAGATCCCATGAGATAAATGAGTTACCTTTGCTTTGGGAACCAGGGAGGACCACAGGGCTTACACCATCCTGGGAGGTGTCATTAACTTCTTCTGTTCACCAGAGACCAATGGCATTTAAGCAGCTCATTTCTTTCCACATTTTCCAGGAAAGGGTTCTGTCCAGAAGCACTGATGCTATTGTGTTAACTTTCTCTTTAATAACTGGATTTAATCAGGGTGTGGATTATTTGGCAGAGGGAGACTAGCTGAGACCTCAAGCAAGTTGTGATCTGTTGATACTGAGCAGATGACTGTGTAGGTATTGGAAGGCACTTTCCGCCTGGGACCAAGAGATGAGAAGAGTCACTGTCCATGAAAATAATAACCAGCTTTTTCTTTTTTTTAATGTTAAACATATTTAATAAAAATATTAAAATAATCATTATATCTCCTCTTATTGCTGAAACCATGAAAGAATATGCCTTTTATAATCAAATTAATAATTTCTTATCTTGCAAAAGATATTTTTGTTATTACATTCAAGTAGAGACTATTTCAAAACTAGTTTATATAGACTTCAAAAGGCTATACTCAGAGAAAAGTGAAATTCATTTAAATACTATTATCGTTATACTGTATGCTGCTGGCATACTTATTCACAGTTTATAAAGTAAAAAATCTAAATTCTTAAAGTCAGCTCTGAAATAGATGCATTTTCTATTTCTTTTTTTTTTTTAATTAAATCATAGCTGTGTACATTAATGCAGTCATGGGGTACAGTGTGCTGGTTTTATATACAATTTGAAATATTTTCACCAAACTGGTTAACATAGCCTTCATGGCATTTTGAAATAGATGCATTTTCATTAATACATTCAGTAGTTAGGTCTGTTCTAAGACAGGAAGAAAGAAATATCAAAATATTTTTTAAAGAACAAACTTATGTCAGC
>CAUYQV010132007.1:0-10560 GCA_963574575.1 Galagoides demidoff
CATCACAGCTCATAGCAACCTCCAACTCCTGGGCTCAAGCAAGTCTCCTGCCTCCGCCTCCCAAGTAGCTGGGACCACAGGCGCCCGCCACAACGCCCGGCCATTTTTTGGTTGCAGCCATCATTGTTGTTTGGCAGGCCCGGGTTGGGGATTCAAACCCGCCACCTTAGGTGTACATGGCTGGCGCCTTAGCCAATTGACCTACAGGCGCCAAGCCAGTCCTCAAACTTTTTAAATAGGGGCCAGTTCACTGTCCCTCAGACCGTTGGAGGGCTGGGCTACGGGCCCTGGGATGACTCTGCTGCTAAGCAGGACAGGCAGCAGTGGCAAAAACACCCGGTGGGCCGGACAAATGTCCTAGGCCAGCCGCATGTGGCCTGGGGGCCGTAGTTCGAGGATGCCTGCTCTAGGACATTCTTGTTCACGCTGTATCCAGCCCTGTGACACCACACACGTTGTCTCACGGTCCTGGGAGGACAGAAGTGAGTAGTCCTTCATTGTAATCCCTGTGCCACACGAGCTTAACATTTATGCTGCCACCTGCTACACTCCTTCCCCCCCCCCCACCATACTGACCCAGATTCCTTGAGGAGAAGGAGCATTCTCAGAGCCCAGCTGAATGCCTCATGCCAGAGGTGGCGCTCAAGAAATGTTTGTCGCATAAATGAACTCTCGAGGATAGCTTTTATTCATAGACACTCTCAACATAAAAAAATTCAAGAATTCTTAAACTGGTGGGGGTGGGGGCGAGGAGCAGGAAGTGGGCCTCAAACCTTGCGTCCCCCGTGGGCAGCCCCTTTGGTGGCCCCTGCTCCGTAGACTGGAAGCTCAGGGCGAGACTGGGACACCTGCAGAGGCACAAGCCATCTCTCGCTGGAATTAAAATCCTTCCGCGAGTGCAGAAGAGATAGTTGGGCTGTACTTTATAGTTCCCTGCACACTTTCATGTATAGTGTCCGATACGATCCTCGCTTCACACATGAGTTTACCAAGGCTTCAAGGGGCCAAGTGATTCGACTCTGAAGTACTCACAATCGGCAAAGCAGAGATTCAAACCCAGACCTTATGATTCTAACTGTGATCTTCTTTGTACCACAAAACAAATGTAAGGACCCCAAGCTCCTCAAAGCCCCGTTGAGTGCTGAATATCCAGAGCTGTAAGAAATCACTGAAGTAGCTTTGCCATTGCAGATGAAGCACTGACAGTAAAGGGTTCTTGGTTTATTCCTTAATATAGACTCTCCTGCATACTGTTGTCTCACAGGCTCTTTGCCTGCATTTAACTTTGTCATTTAAATTTTGGTTTCACACCGAGTATTTGAAGGCCTAAGCCTTGAACTTGATCTTTAGAAGACTTCAGGATAACGGTATTTGTAGAACAATTGAACTGTCTTAATAATTTCTCTAAGCCTTGCCCAGAAGTAATTGCTAAAGTTGGTAAACAATCTCACGTATTAGGGCAGAAGAGAAAAATCAAAGTGAGACTGGAATTAAACTCAAAACTCGTGAAGAGTTAGCAGCGCGGGAGGAGAGATCTTTGGTGAAAAATCAACCCAAGTTAATACTCCTAGAGAAGATGAGATGAATAAATATAGCTGCCGAAAATGATATCTGATGTCTTACTCAGATGTTTAATGGATTTGCATTTTAAACACGGGTAATACGAAATAGCCCTTAAGGCGTTTTTCAAAACTTGCCATTTATTTTTAGTAGGGATTTTTTTTTTTGCCAGCCTCATTTGTTTAAAAAAGAGAGCGATTTAATCATTTTTGCTTAAGCATGATTAAGAGAAGAAAATTACCCCAGTTATCTACACTCATTCGCTTAGTTAGTACAAATCCCAAAGGCCATAGAGGTAGTTAAATAAATAAATGGAGAAAGAATGCTGAATGAAGTACGGTCTTTATTTGTCTGCTGTAAATGAAGCTGTCATTCCTAAACCAATCAAATCATGCATTTTTTATGAGAGGTTGCAACTTGCAGAGAGGTGGAAATGTTCGACACTAATTAATAAACGTGGTTGGCAAAGCAGCTCAAACAACTCAGGACTCCCACACTAAGCCCTGGAAGGATCATATTAGAATACAGAATTCGTTGGTGCTTTTTTTTTTTTGTCGTTGATTTCAATGAAGCTCCTGTATCCTGTCAGAAGGTTCAAAATGGAAGGCAGTTGGCTTAAATTTTCCAAGTCTGTTTTGAAGTGGAGATTTTAAAGATTTGTTAGAGGTGTATTTTTGCGGTGGCTTTAGATTGCCTTGGAGGTGACAGGAAACTGGAGATGACGGGATAAAGCGTCGGTAAGACTAACAGCAGTGAAGCCGCTTGGAGGGGATGAAGGGGCCTTGCTCATTGGGTCCTGGTTAGTTTAGAGAGTGTAGTGTTGTTTTTAATCATCCATCAGAGTTTAGTTTAACTCAGATCAAAAGTAGTAAGTATTACAGATGGACTACCAGAAAGCTCTCCAAACCTTAGAAGGGAAAGGGTCTGCAGAAATTGACCTTCCCAAACCTTTAATGAGTCACTAAAGAGAAGATAATGGAGCTCTGTCGCTAGCATGGGGTTCAACCCTATGAAAACTGTCATTCTTAAACCATTTTTAGACCTACAGAAATGGTAATTTCACTTGATTCAACCTAACCTGAGGTGTCGATGTTTGCGTAGAACAAACTGGACAGTTCCACTGGCAAAGGAAATACTGTGTGTGTGCGTAGGGAAGGCTGATGCCTTCCCGTGAGTGAGCGTGAGGCGGGAGTTGTCCCATCTCCCCAGCTGGGCGAATGTGGTGCAGCGATTAGAAGTAAACCGGGAATAAGCCTGGAACTCCCCTGTCAAAGCCAGAATTCCCTGGAATACAGGCCAAGGAGCCGGGATTTAATTTGGCAGAGGAAGGAAACTTCTGGACCTGGAGTTTTAGGCAGATTAAAGAGACAGTGGTGCAGAAGACGGTCTAGAAGGCAGTGACTGAGCCGGCGGCGAGGAGGCCGTGCAGGACCCTGAGCAGGCGGGAGTGAAGACCCCCTCACTAGGGCCGCAGCAGTGGAAATGCAAAGGAATCTGACAAGGAAAGGAAGTTAAGGAGAGAAATCTGAGCCGAGAATTCCACAGGGAAGAAAACCAAGCAAACTCAGGGTGAGCCAGAGTGTTGTGTGGGTGCTCGCTCCGGCGGTGACTCTCTGGAGGCAGCCATCTCAGTCCAGCATCAGGGGTTTCCAGGGCCCAAATTCAAGTCCATTCTGGGCAGGTTTCACTGTCCAAAGTGTATTTCCTGTGGGGGTGAGGCTGGGTTGTGGCTGAAGTGAAGATAATTCTGGAAACAGTATAAAAGGCTGTCACAAACATCATTGAGCCCTGAAGGGAAGCTGGGGAGAACCAGAGAAGAAGACGGTCCCATTGGGGGCTGGCACCCACAACCCTGCCCCACGGACCCGGGCAGACGGGCCAGTCAGACAAAACGGGAATCTCCACCCAGAATGAAGGGTAGCGAGGAGGCTGCAAGGTCGGCATCTCCCCACACGCTGGACGTTGTCCATCCCAGTGCACTGGATGCTGAGAAGCAAGAAGCCGTGATAGCTACCTGGAGACAGTGGGGAAGGAGCAGGAGAACTGAGGCCGGAGGCGTCCTTGGGGGCAGAGACCAATGTCAAGAGAGGAATTGACTATTGAGCTAGACTCATTTCTCTTAAAATACAAGATGATACTAAGTTCGTTGGCGTGTAGAGTCTAGTATTGGCAATGCAAATGACCGTCAGGTCATTAAACCACTCCTCAGTGGCCAGGTCAGGCGTTCCAGTTTCCCCGTGTGTGTTGTGTATTGCTCCATCAGGCAGCTCATCTAATTTAGCATCTGGGTAACATCTGGAAGATTGAGGATGGGAGCATCCACCATTGACTTCGGAAGACAGTCCCCAAATGAGGAAGAAATCGTGGTTAGAAAGGATATCAGTGTATTTCCCACTCAGTGATTAGGGCAAATTATTATTACGTTTCTCTTCATTTTAGCCTGTTCACCAGTAGCGATTGTGATCTTTTTTTTTTTTTTTTTTTTTTTGAGACAGAGCCTCAAGCTATCCCACTGGGTAGAGAGCTGTGGCATCACAGCTCATAGCAACCTCCAACTCCTGGGCTCTAGCGAGTCTCCTGCCTCCCAAGTACCTGGGACCACAGGTGCCTGCCACAACACCTGGCTATTTTTTGGTTGCAGCCGTCATTGTTGTTTGGCGGGCCCGGGCTGGATTCGAACCCACCACCTTAGGTGTATGTGGCTGGCGTAGCATAATCTCAGCAGCACTGTAATCTCACAAGGCTTTTCCTAACATTGAATCTTTTCCGCTTACCTCCACTTTCAGAATTGTTTTATACCCTCCAGTTTTCTTGTTATTAAAGCATATAGATCCAAGCAGAAGGTTCTAGACAGACCCAGGTATAATCTTTTAATTAACTCGTTCTGCTCAGCTTTTATTTGGGAGCTTAACTGACTGGATCCCGTTGTTTATTACATCACAAAGGCGCGGTAACATAGAGGGAGGAACCGAAATATTACCACCGAAATTTGTTCTCTCTTCACAACGATATTGCCAAACACAGTAATCCTTTCTGCTGAAATAGTAGCTCCTTAGGTACCACACCTGGCCAGAAGGTTAAAAAGTGGCGTAGATTTATTTACCTCCATAACAAATATAATATCTCCGAGGAAAATTGAGCTCAGGAAAGATTGCCGTCCTTTTTGGATAGCAGTGCTTCTGAAAGCGTTATGCTCACACGTCGATCATTATAGTTATTTTTCATTCATGGTCTGTGCCTCCTATTTTAAGCCTATTCATTTTTCTTCTAATTTTAAGATTAAATAAGGCAAAATGGAAGCTCATGTTATTAGTTAGCACAAAAACGCAGAGCCTAATCTTAGCTAATGAGTCCAATAAATGCCAGGCAGCACCTCCTCGTGTTGGGGTGTGTTTTATATACAGAAGGTAACAGAGGCTGAGGAGCTGGGATGCCAAGTTACAGATGGGGCGGTGGAATGCTATTTGACAGCCGATTAGAGTAATCTGTCAGAAATGATGACTTAATCACCGTAACAGACGCCAAATTCCCTCGTAGAATTCCACCCAGAGTAATCTAGTTTTCCTACAATATTTTATTTTATTTTTTTGCCAGGACTAAATGGATCCATTGCTTGTTTTTTTTTTTCGCCTCTCGTGTACCACGTGGCTTTGACAGCAATGTAAACAGGAGGTGTCGCGTAGCTAAAAGAGGCTGCCTTGGAGGCTCATAAGCCAAAAGCAGATTTATAATTCTGGCTCCTGTAGGTTTTCCTCCATCACTGGGTTATTAGCGTATATGAAAATAGGTGGGAGTTGATCAGTAATAGTTGTCTGTGTCCCTGATAAGCGAGAAGGGCCTTTCTTTCCGATCTGTTCTCCTGTGGACCCTTCCTCTTTCCCCTCAGAGAAGCTCTTGTTCTATGTAAGATGATGGTGATGATGGTGGTGGTGGAGGTGGTGGTGATAACTTCAATGAGCATCACTGTGCAGTGTTGTGGACATTCTCCCATGTCAGTGGCAATTAGGGAGAAACCCTAATCTATTTCCACTATGGCTTTCTTCCCCATTGCAAGGAGGATATGAGAGAAGAGTAATTTACATTTCATGGTTGTTACCACTCTCAGATACCCCCTTTTCTGTCTTAGTTTAGATCACTTTTATAAGACTGTGTCAGCCAGTATTGACCGAAAGTTCTCCGTGTACCTACGTATCAATCACACTTAATGTTGCTGCGTGAAAAAGCAGCTCGGAATGGCCTATGTCCCGAGCGTAGATGAATCCCACGAGCTTCCTTCCGCCTTGGAGTTCACGCCTTCAGAAGGTCACCTTCTCCCCAGAATTTCCAAGGCAGTGTTCACATGAACAGACCTTGTCGAACCCAGGCGGTTAGCAGAGAGCCAGAGACCACGGCCTTCCGGTGGGTCAGTGACTTACCCAGCCATCAGGGGCCCACATTCTGGTTCACTTGGTAAATCCTTTGTGAATAAACCACAAAATGTGGGATCAGTTACTGTCCCTGAATCAAAACCATTCTTTTTCCGCTCACAGAATAATTGATAGCTGATCTTGCTTGCCGTCAGTTTGCTTCTCATCAGCGAGGGCATAAAACCGTTCTGCCTCCGTCGTGTGAGTCTGACCCTCTGGAGGGGAGCAGTGCATGGTTCCTTCAGAGTCACCGTGGCCAGGCTGTACTTTGCTGGCATGACTACAAAGCCGTGATTGGTTTTTTCTTTCATTCATTCTCTTAAACTTTCCTTCCTGCCTTTTTCGTGAAGAAAACCCAAACAATAATTTTGTTCTTGAACCACTTAAAAAATAATTGTATGTGTGTATGCACACCTGTGTACATACATGCATCTACACCTGCATACCACACACAGCAGTAGATTGGAGGGAAGCCTATAGACGGATGCAATCTATGTGTGTGGTGTTCAAGAGGAAAGTCACGGTCATTTTCTGGGTCCCTGGAAACCCCAGAGTCACTCGCAGCGCCCCTGTGTGGTATGTGCTAGAGGCAGATGGAGTCCAGGCTGTGCCCAGCCCCTGGCACAATTGCCCTTGAATTCTGGCTCCACCCCATCCGGTGTGACTTGGCCACGTCATTTAACTGCTCTCTCCGTGGCTTCCTCTTAAGTACTGATCTCATAGGCCCTTGTCAGAATTAGTTATCAATAACATGTATAAAGGGCCCGTAACAATGCTTGGAAAACTCACAGTGAGGGAAGATTTGCTCGGTTTTCACGGACGTGGCCTCATTTCTCCATTTCACTGACCAGGGATACCTGTGCCCACCAAACGTGGCTTTGTTCCCAGGATAAAAGCTGGATTTGACTGACTCGACAAATTATTTTTGTCATCTGTGTTTCTACAGGGGTGTCACTCTTTTCCAGAAACCTTAGCAGGTTTACCGTGCTGTTAACATAAAGTAACAAACGTGAAAGGTCCTTGGATGTGACAAAATCCATGCTCCTAAAGCTGCCTTTGTTTTCTCCCCATCTCCGTTACACAGAGCATAACAGGACAGTGACTGAAATGACCAAGTCACTCACCAAGGGACATAGGCGCACCTGCCTGGCTGCAGAGGGTACCTCCTATGTAATAGGGATCCCTTGACAATAACACAGAGGCTTTGATTTGCAGGTCTGGTGTGCCTCAGGTTTGTTGGCAACTCTTTTGAAACATTTTTGCCACTCATAGTATTTTTTTGAGGAATATACTTCCTCACAGTGATTATACAAGCAAGATACGAAATATTCTCCATGAACTATTTGTGCATTGTCGTGGAATGAAAGAAGAATACCCGTGGGTCTTGGCTGGCTGGAGTGCTCTCATTCTCTCACTCGGCGTATATCTCTTCTGTGAATTCACTTCTTCCCCGCCCTTCTTTCTCTACTTTTAAATATTTTATGGACAGTAAGCTTATAATATGTGCTAACACGTCTGTTCTCTCCAGGGGTCAGGATAGGTTTAATAATGAGATGCGTAAGAGTGACTCTGTAAAAACCCATTTCAGGTTAGAAATGGCATGTTTTATTGAATCTCATGTTAAAGGTGGTTAACTCATCAATTGGTGATGGTTGGGGTTAAACAAGTTTCAACAGGAGCTCTCCTGTGGGGGGGAACCAGCCGTGCCACCTGCCCTCAGCCGTTCCCTTCCCCTGAGGCTCCGTCTTCCCTTCCAGAGGATGTTACACATTAGAGGGCTTAAGGCCACGAGCTCTGGAGAGATCAGACTAGATTCCGTCTACTGGGGGGAGTCCCAAGAGCACAGCCACTGAGCCCTGATGCTCGGGGACCAGCCTCATCTCTGTCGCTGTTGCCAGAGCTGTGCACAGAGCTCTCTGTGTGCAGCTGCTGCGCCTCAGACTTTTCTAGGGCCGTACCTTGTTTTCATTTTAGTGAGTCGCGCTTGGGTTCTTCTGGGGCACAGCAAAGGTCACCACATTCAGGTCCGGTCAGAGGTCAGCCACTCTCAAGACCAGGGGTGGATGGCTCAGTCCCTGGCCCCTGTGTGTATACAGAGGACCAGATGCCGCTCACTCACTAGGGGTGGGATGAAGGGGGCTTGTGGTCCTTCCTACTAGTGTGACAAGGATGGAGGCACAACAGCAATGACACAATGGCAGCTCGTGCCTGTATCGGAGCCACGCCGCAGTCTCTGTGGGTGCACAGTTTAGCCTCAGGATAGAAAGGGCCCCGAGGTAGGGGTCTGTCCTCAAGAAGCACCAACGTGCTAAAAGCACAGACTGGTGAGCAGAGACCATCCCTCAGTGGGCCCCGGGGCCCTTCCCTGAGTGGTCCCGCCTGGACGGGCCTGTGATGCGGGTGCCTGACCCCCGGGCGTCACAGCGATTGAGCACACACCTTGTAAGGAACATGCTTATCTCCAGTCCCCTCCTGCCCTACGGAGGCAGGGAGGGATGGAACGCTTAAAATTTCCCCTTTTATTATATTTTGGTTTTGAACAAATTGGACCAAGAAGTTAACCAGTACCTTAGCACCTTAACTTGGGGCGACGTGTTCTGCAAAAAAGTTTTACCAATTTATTGATAGTCAAAAAAATCTTGAAAGAAATGGATTTAGAAGCCTTGCTTGATAGAAATGTAAACTTGAAGAAATACTCCATGACATTTACTGCCATCATTCAGCAGGATCTATTCCCCAAACCCCAAACTCCGGGCTTTTAGTATGTGAATGTTCTCATGTCTCTTAGGAGACTCCTTGCAAAAACTCTCGACGCTCCTGTGCTCACTTGCCATAGGCAGAAGAAGCAGGTAGCCCCTGGGACCTGGCCCCTGGCCTCCGCCCGACCCTGAGATCTCCTTACCCCTGACTAGACGGTACCCAGATTGGGCCAGTGACTTGCTCATTCTTTGGGCCTTCTCCTGGTCTGCTGATATCAGCTGGGCCTTCCAAGTCCGCACAGAGAGCGGCGTGGAGATCCAGCCCCAGCCACATCTGACCCTGGCAGCAGACAGGCCAGGTTCCCTGGCCACAATGGAAGCCGTAGAGAGGAGCTTCTGATTTAGTCTTCGGTCCTTGAGAAAGGTGCTAAGGGTGTGGCCTCTGGCTACCAGTCCTGGTGCCTAGGGCAGTTCTAACTCAGGATTGGGCAGACCAGCATTGTTTCCGTCTTACCGGAAATTCTCCCATCCCAAGTATGTTCCTCACTGTCAGTGTTGTTAGGCTTTAGGTCTTTTGTTTTTAGCAAATGGTTAGAATGTCATCGTGTGGTCACTGTTTTACTGAACCGTTTTCTCTTTCTGTGAGCTTTCAAATGTTGCGTCCTCTTCCCTGAAATGCCCTTCACGTGTCTTCCCGTTATCATCAGGTTAGGGCTCCATCAAGCGTGAACTCAACTCCTCCCTCATCTGAGCCAGCTGCGCTGGTGTGTCCTCCTCAGTCTGTGTCCGTGTCTTGCATCTGCACACCCCATGTCACACAGGGGGAGATGGTCACTGTCCCTGCCCCAGGGGCACAGTACAAGCTCCATCATGATGAGAACTCTTCCTTATCAGACTTCGCGTCTGCTGAGAGCAGAAACAGTGAATGAATCAGTAGTCCCAGAGTCAGTCTGGGTCAAATCTTTGAAACCATTTCTGTTACGGGGAAGACTCGCCCTTTTATAACTTGAAAATATAAATTGGATACCCCACCCCACCCCCGTGCAAAACAAGATCTTCCCTGCTCACCTAAGAAATCTACTGAAGTTCTTAGACTCAGGAGATTCGGAAGAAGGGAGGCCTTGTGAGAACAACTCCTCCAAACCCTTTTTTGCCTGCCTTGACATTTACATCCTGTATGTGATCAGAAATTTGTAACTCAAATGAACTGTTGGTGATAATGAGCTGTTCTTAATACAGTGCTGATTGAACACCTTCCCCTGAGAAGGTCACCAGCTTTGCATACATTATCTCCATTGGCTTCCGAACATACCTGGAGTAGGGTGACCACCCATTCGGGATTCACCGTGGTCTAACAATTCCTGCGAAGTTGACTTTTCTGCCCCCTGAGCCTGGGAAGGACCAAACAAGGCCAAATCCGCAGAGACCGAGCAGTCACTATTGCTAACTGGTGCTTTCCCGAGCCTTCTGGGCGTTGTGGGTCAGGAATAGCTAATTCTCTCACCAGCTGTGTGAAAACAGTCAAGTCATGACACCAACCACCGAGCTACAGAGACACAGGGTTGCAGGAGTTGGGAGGAAGGCCCTTCCCCTGGGGGGCTGTCTCAGGCCTGCAGGACCAGGGAGGCCTATAGCTCTTTCTCGAAGGCTCATGTGTTCAGGCCCCAAGGGGGACATTTTGTGGAGAAGAGGGTGGAACAGAGGAGTGAAGGCAGGGAGATTGGACTTTTTTTTTTTTTTTTTTTTTTTTTTATACGGAGCCTCAAGCTATCCCCCTGGGTAGAGTGCCATGGCATCACAGCTCATAGCAACCTCCAATTCCTGGGTTCAAGCGAGTCTCCTGCCTCCGCCTCCCAAGTAGCTGGGACCACAGGCGCCCGCCACAATGCCCGGCC
>CAUYQV010132010.1:0-67243 GCA_963574575.1 Galagoides demidoff
TTGTGGCGGGCGCCTGTGGTCCCAGCTACTTGGGAGGTGGAGGCGGGAGACTCGCTTGAGCCCAGGAGTTGGAGGTTGCTATGAGCTGTGATGCCATGGCACTCTACCCAGGGGGATAGCTTGAGGCTCTGTCTCAAAAAATAATAATAATAATAATAATAAACAGAATTAAGAAACAAAAACCATATGATTGTCTCAATAGATTTAGAAAAAGCATTTGAAAAATCCAACATACCTTCAAGATAAAAATCCTCAACAAATTCAGCACAAAAGTAACATACTTCAAAATAATAAAAGCCTTATGTGACAAACCCATAGCCAGTATCATACTAAATGGGAAACTGTTGAAAGCAGTCCCCTAAGAACTGTAACAAGACAGTGATGCCCACTTTCACCACTTCTATTCAAAATGATACTAAAAGTCCTAGTCAGAGAAACTGTGCAAGAGAAAGAAATAAAAGGGCATCCTACTTGGAGAAAAAGTCCAATTATCTCTGTTTGCTAATGATATGATATTAACTTAGACAAATCCAAAGACTCCTCCAAAAAACTCCTAGATTTGACAAATGAATTTGGTAAAGTCTGAGGTTGCCAAATCAATGTACAAAAAATCAGTAACATTTCTATGTACCAATAACAACCAAGACGAGAACAAAATCCAGAATTCAATCCCATTTACAATAGATGCAGTAAAGTGAAATACCTAGAAGTATATTTAACTAAGGAGGTCAAAGATCTCTACAAGAAAAAACAAGAAAACACCGATTTAAGGAATCCTAGATACCACAATCAATGGAAAACTCTCATGCTCATGAATTGGAGAAATCAATATGTTAAAATGACCATATTGTCCAAAGCAATCTACAGATTCATTGCAATTCATAACATAACACCAATGTCATTTCTCACAGAACTATAAAAAAGAAACCTAAAATTCATGGGGAGCTACAAAAGAGCCCAAGTAGCCAAAGGGGGGGGGGACAAACAACTGGAGGCATCAAATTATACTACAAGGATATAGCAAACAAAACAGCATGGTACTGATATTAAAGTACATACATAGATTAATGGAACAGAATAGAGAACCTAGAAATAAAGCCATATATCTATAAGCAACTGCTCTTTCACTGGGGAAAGATACCCTATTAAATAAATGGTGCTGGGAAAATTGGAGATCCACATGCAGAAGAATGAAACTGTTTCTCTCAAGATACAAAATTTAACTCAGTATGGATTATAGACTGAAATGTAAGATCTGAAACCATAATAATTCTGCTAGAAAGTATAGAAAAAACTCTTAGGAACACTGGCCTAGGCAAAGAATTTATGACTAAGACTCCCTAAACCAAAAGAAAAAAACAAAATAACAAAAATAGACAAAGGAGACTCAACTAAACTAAAAAGCTTATGCACAGGAAAAGAAATAATGAATAGAGTATCCACAAACTATGCGTATGACAAAGGACTAATATCCAGAATCTTCAAGGAACTCAAACAACTCAGCAAAAAAAAAAAAAAAAAAAAAAAAAACATTAAAAAGTGAACAAATACTTTTTTTTACTTTTTATTTCTCATTTTATTTATTTATTTATATATTTTTTCTTACTATACTACATTTTGTCACTGATGAATAAAAGAACCTTGTAGGCTCGGCGTGTAGCTCAGTGGCTAGGATGCCAGCAACCTACACTGGAGCCGGTGAGTTCAAACACAGCCCGGGCCTGCCAAAACAATGATAACTACAAAAAAAAAAGCCTGGCATTGTAGCGGGCACCTGTAGTCCTAGCCACTTGAGAGGCTAAGGAAAGAGAATGGTTTAAGCCCAAGAGTCTGAGGTTGCTCTTAGCTATGACCCCATGGGCATTCTACCGAGGGCAACATAGTGAGCCTCTGTCTCAAAAAACAAACAAACAAACAAACAGATAAATAACCTTGTAGACACTAAGCACAACCTCAGCACCAGCATGACCGTCAGGATCATTCACTGCGCCTCAGGAGGAAGCAAGCACCCCGGTGTGGGCAGCAGTGCCATGTGTTCTTACACTTGTTCCCAGCGGTTTGCAGAAAACAGCACATGCACAGAATGGGCCTCCACCTCACTTTTCTTTCCCAAGTAGGAACTCAGAAGTTTTCCAATTTCAGTTGATCTTTCTAGAAAAGAGAATGCAGATAAAAATGAGGTCGCATGGCTGGCGCCTATGGCTCAGTGACTTGGGCGCCGGCCCCATGTACTGAGGGTGGTGGGTTCAAACTCAGCCTCAGCCAAACTGCAACAGAAAAATAGCCGGGCATTGTGGCGGGCGCCTGTAGTCCCAGCTACTTGGGAGGCTGAGGCCAGAGAACAGCCTAAGCCCAGGAGTTGGAGGTTGCTCTGACCTGTGTGACGCTACCACACTCTCCTGTGGGCAATAAAGTAAAATTCTGTCTCTGTTAAAATTAAAAAAAAAAAAAGCCGGGCGCTGAGGCAGGCCCTATAGTCTCAGCTACTCAGGAGGCTGAGCAAGAGAATTGCCTAAACACAAGAGCTGGAGGCTGCTGTGAGCTGTGACACCACAGCACTCTACTGAGGGCAACAAAGTAAGACTTGAGGTCATGGCAGTGCCCCATAGCTCAGTGCATAGCGCACCGACCACATATACCAAAGCTGGTGGGTTTGACCTGGCCAGGGCCAGCTAAACAACGACTACAAAAAAAAAAAAAAGAAGAAGAAGAAAAAGAAAAGAAAATGAGGTCGGGCTTTCCACCTGAATTATAACATAGTTTGGGCTGAATGTGTCCGGAAATCTCACTTGGGTTTTACTTTACTAAATGTCTAGACAGGCTTGGCCCTGCCCCTAAAGCCAAAGGAATGTCCCTGAGAAGGGGCAGCCAAGGGCAGCCACGCAAGACAAAGGATGCTTTTGAGCCAAGGAAATTGGGTAGAAAGCAGAAACCTCAAAGAAGTACAGCCACATATAATGGAGCTGGTGGGTTCAAATCCAGCCTGGGCCAACTACAATCAAAAAATAGCCGGGCGTTGTGGCAGGTGTCTGTAGTCCCAGCTACTTGGGAGGCTGAGGCAAGAGAATTGCTTAAGCCCAAGAGTTTGAGGTTGCTGTGAGCTGTGATGCCACCACACTCTACCCAGGGCAACATAGTGAGACTATGTCTCAAAAAAAAGAGAAAGTGTCTGTAAGATGTGTAGACTGTCCTTAAAGTCAGAACCTGTAAATACTCAAGGAACTGGGCGGAGCCTGTTGCTCAAGGAGTAGGGCACTGGCCTCATATACTGGGGGTGGTGGGTTCAAACCTATCTTTTATTTTTTGATACAGAGTCTATGTCACATTTGGTAGAGTGCTGTGGTGTCACAGCTCACAGCAACCTCCAACTCTCGGGCTTAAGTGATTCTCTTACATCAGTTCAAGTAGCTGGGACTACAGGCACCCGCAGCAATGCTCAGCTATTTTTTGTGGCAGTTGTCATCATTGTTTGGCTGGCCCAGGCTGGGTTTGAACTCGCCAGCCTCAGTGTATGTAGCTGGCACCATAACCACTGTGCTATGGGCACCAAGCCATGAACAAATACTTTTCAAAAGAAGATATACGGATGGCAAAAAAAATATGAAAAATTGCTCAACATCACCAATCATCACAGAAATGAAAATTAAAACCACAACGGGATACCATCCTACCCTAGTCAGAATGGCCATTACTAAAAAGTCAAAAAACAATAAATGTTGGCATGGATGCGATGAAAATGGAACATTTATATACCGTTAGTGGCAATTTAAATTAGTCCAACCTCTATGGAAAACAGTACGGAGATTTACCAAAGAACATAAAGCAGATCTACCATGCAATCCAGGAATTCTACTAGCAGGTATCTACCCAAAGGAAAAGAAGTCATTATATCGAAGAGATACCCGGATTCATATGTTCATAACAGCACAATTCACAATTACAACCTAAGGGCCCATCAAGTGGACAAAGAAAATGTGGTGACATATATATATACCATGGTGGGATACCACTCAGATTAAAAAAAAAAGAATGAAATAGTGCTTTTGCAGTAACTGGGCTAGAACTGGAGGCCATTATCCCTAAGTGAAATAAATCAGTAATGGAAAAACAAATACTGTATGTTCTCATTAGTAAGTGGGAGCTAAGCTCTTGTTATACATGTTCATACAGAGTGTAATGATACACATTGGCAACTCAAAAGGGAGGAGACTTGTTTATTACAATGCACACAATTTGGGTGATGGGCACAGAAAGCCCAGACTTCACCGTTATACAACATATCCATGTAGCAAAACTTCACTTGTCCCCTGTGAGTCATACCCTGGAAGTCATTTAAAATTAAATAAATAAATAAATGAATAAATACATTTAAAATATCCTCATAACCCTGCAACATAGATACTAGATACATAGATACATCATTCCCATTTTACAGATGAGGGAACAGAGGCTTAGAATGGTTAACTTGCATGTGATTTCACGGCTTGTAAAAAGGTACAGGTTGAGTTTGAACACACTTTTGTTGGACTTAGTATTAATAACCATTGTTCAATAGATGAGCAGTGCTCTTATTGGGAAAACATATGCAAGAGGCTGAAGAAGGAATATCTTAGATATTAAGGAAAGGAACCATAAAACGGTGGGGTACAGTGAAGAAGAGAACTCCAGGCTGAGAGAAACATGAGCACAGGTAAAATTCTGCACAGCACATCCAGGCAGTGGCAAGGAATTCTAGTATGGCTGGTGCATCTGGGGTGTGAAGCAGAAGGAATATATAGGGAAATTATTCTGGAATGGTAGTTCTGGGTGAGTTGTCTTATGTGTTGGATGCTTTTCATAGGAAATTGGGTTTCATTTTTGAAAGTAATGGGGTGCCACAGATTTTTTAAAACAGAGAGTGATGAATTTAAAATTCTGACATCTCCGTACTTGTGTAAAGGATACTGCCATGTGCTATTATTCAAGAAGCTGCCAGCTTTTATTATTATGGCATGCTGGCCCCATTGCAGGTCAATAAGATAGTTCAAAAGGCCTGGGACTGAGTCAATTTTAGTACTAAACATAAAGCAAAGCCATCGAATCAATGCTATATTAAACGACGCTCACATGCAGATGTTCATAAAAGGTGTACTGTTTGAAATTTATTTCTCACATGGATAAAATTTATAGTAAACATTCACAAATCTCAAAATTCTTTTGAGAAATGCATAAGCTATAAACTGAAATAAAAACACTATATATAAAGGTGACTTCTGAAATGAATTGTTTAATGAGATGTGAGCTGTCACATTAGGACTAAAGATGAACTTTTCCATCCCATTGAAGTTACTGTTCATCTTTTTACCTGCAGAATCCCTATCCTGACTCTCTCTTAATCTGAATTCAATGTTTTTGCAGGTAGCAATCCCTCCAATCCCTCTACCTGGAATACCCATCACTCGTCTCTCCTCGATTACTCCTCATGGTCATAAAAGGCTTAGCTTGGTCATCACCGTCTTCTCTAGTAAGCTGTCCTAGCATATTTTCTCTACCCAAGTCATAATTAGGTGCACATTTTGTGGGCAACCAAAGCCTCTTTTTCTGTCCTCCGGCTTCTCTTATAGTCCTTATTTTAGGCAGCAGTATTCTATTTACTCTTCCATGTTCCAATGATTGTGAGGTCCACAAGTACAGAGACAAACTTATTTATCTTTGGATCATCATTTTTTGTCTCCCTTTTCCATATAACTACACGTGCAATAAAATGTTTCCTGAACAAATGAATTCATATGTAACTGTACAGCAAATACCTCTGGAGAATCAATTTGATTGCTTGACAGCCACAATTTTAATCCTAAATGCTGTAAAATGTGATGAGATAGCCTTTCTTTGTACTGCATGTTTACTTTTATTTAATGGTTATGTATTTACAAGGGAGAACAAATGTTGAAGCTAAAAATTGGATGAAATTAAACTATGGTAACAACTCTCACTCACAAAATGAATACAATGACACTCAAAGGAGTTACAGTACTCCCTCTTTTATCTGCAGAGGGTATGTTCCAAGTATCCTAATCACATCCACCCATGGAGGGAGGTGGCAGCTCTGAAGGGCAAGTCTAGTTTCAAAGATCCCTGGGAGGGAGTACCAGGCTGTCATTGAACTATATCGCACATTGATGTCTCTTGATCTCCGCTCTTATTTCCTTCCCTCTCCCTTCAACAGGTATTTATCTCAAGGAGACTCCTTAGTAAATACCCTGCATATTGAACTCCATCTCAGACCTGGCTTTCTAGGAAATCCAACCCACAAATATGGCATTTAGAAGATACCCAATTAAGTCCAGTTGAATGAATGAGTAAATGAATAAATGTTCACGTTATTTTTCCTGCTGAGTGTGAAAATCATGAGCTTTGTGTGTTCGTTGACCTGGCTTCCTTTCATCTTCATTGTAGTAAACAATGTGCTCTGAAACAAAAATATACTCTTTTTTCTTCTATGTTCTTATATATACACATACAGGAATAAATCATACTCTGGCAGAGTGCAAACTTTCTGTGCCAAAAGTACTTCTTCTGGCTTCTTTCCTTGCAATTAAACCAGATTCTTCCTTGTGGATGTCTTAAAAAGAAATACTTGGGGCTGGGCACCCATGGTTCAGTGGTTAGGGCTGGTTAGGGCACCAGCCACATGCTCCAGGGCTGGTGGATTTGAACCCGGCCCACGCCTGCTAAACAAAACAAAACAAAAACAGCTGGTCATTGTGGTGGGCACCTGTAGTCCTAGCTACTAGGGAAGCTGAGGCAAAAGAATTTCTTGAGCCCAAGCATTTGAGGCTGCTATGAGCTATGACACCACAGTACTCTACCGAGGGTGACAAAGTGAGACTCTGTCTCAATAAATAAATAAATAAATGGATTTTAAGAGATCATTGATATGAAAAGAAGCTGTAATGTTAATGCATTTCTTAAGAGCTGTCTAATGGAATGCACTTTTAAAATTCCATAAAGTAAATCAACTCAGTATATCATATGAATATTTAGTATGTCATTTCTTTGGGTTTCTGTTGGTAGGCAAGGCCTTTTGATTTCTTTATTCATCATGTCACCATATGTAACAAGGCATATTTTTGTTATTTAGTATATGAGGTTTTAATCTATAAATACATAAAAAGAAATCTTGGCAGTCACAGACCTCTCAGTTCTACTGTCCTGGGAGAGAGACGTTCAGGTTACTGTACTGTTGGAAAGTCCTCTCTTGAATATCGTCAAAACTTTGAAAGCATAGGTCTAACAACACTGGGAATGCCTACACCTATTCCAGCTAGATTATTCTCCGTTAAGGAATATATAGACAAATCCAGAGATACAGATGGGAATAAGTACGTAAGTGCAAAAGCTAAAATCATGCACAGAAGTGAAATTTCTGGACTCTGTTTACCGAGAGCTGACCTGATAACAGGCAACAACTTCAATAAAAATATAGAATGGCCATTTAGTTTCTGATTTCCATGTGAAGGAATGAAATTATGAAGAGTAGTGATGCCGACAATTCAGACACACCAAAGGGAAGATGTAAAATGCTTCCATGAAGTGAAAAGGTGAAAGTTAGAAAAAACATTGTGTGCTGAGGTTGCTAAGATTTAGGGTAGAAATGAATCTTTTATCTGTTTCACTGTACAGAAGGAAAAGAAAGTGTGCTAGTTTTGCTATCGCTTCTTAAACTGCAAAATTTATGGCCACAGTGTGTGGTAAATGCTTAGCTAGATGGAAAAGGCATTACACTTGAAGGTGGAAGGTGTACACAGAACGTGTTCTGATTGGTGGCAGTTGGCATCAGCACTATCCATGGTTTGTGGCATCCACTGAGTAAAAACTGTTACTCAGAAAATAAATAAAAGAGCAACAATTCTTATCTCAAGTGCCCTTGAGATAACACCTGTGGAAGGGAGAGGGAAGGAAATAGGAGTGGGCATCCAGAGAAGTCGATGTGTGATACAGTTCAACCATAGCCTGGTACAACCTTACAGAGATCTCTGAAACTGGAGCTGCCCTTCACACTTGCCACCTCCCTCCATGGGTGGGTGTGATCAGATGTATATACTCCCAATCAATTAGTTAATGTGTAAGGGTCACCTAGAGTAGGGATGTGACTTTGACTATGGCACCTCTCAGCAGCTTAGGTGATCCCTGAAGGGGCTGATTACTGTAAGTAGTTTATTGACAAGTATGCTCAACAGCTGGGACAAGTCTTTTCTTGAAAGGGGATCTGGGTGGCACATCCTTGTGTCCCCCATAGCCATGTACTGTGGTAGGACCTGGAACACAAACATGGGCAAAATCCTTGCCCTTGGAAAGGTCTTACAGGGAAGATTGTCTTACAAACCACTCACATAACAACAATAATATTGTTTCCTGCTGTTTATGTTATTCGTGTTTTGTATTTAAGGTACTAGATATTTAAAGTACATTTTACAACCTTATCTCTTTTAATCAGCACCAGAACCCAATACAGGAGGTATTAATGTGATGTAACAAAAAGAAAAAAAAATAATCAATGGTAAAGTGACTTGCCCAAGGTCCAATGGTAAGTGGCTAATAAACGCAGCATTTAAAACTTTTGTCTGACCCCAGTGTGATAACTGATAAAATACTAGTTATCATAGATAAACAGGTACTAGAGGTAAAAAGAGCATGGTTAGTGTTGCACAGTTGTTTGCAGATTTCAAAGAGGAGGATCTTTTGTAAAACAAGATACACATCATATGACTTCTGTGTTGTAAAGCCTTCAATGACTCCTCATTGCCTCTAGGATAAGGCCAAACGCATCAGCATGGGGTTTTCCAAGGCACTTTATGATCTAGCCTTTCTGGCTCCACATCTTTATCTTATTATTAACTGTTTGTGGCCTCCCTCATCTCTCACCTCTGCATTTACTCTCAGTCAGGTTAAACCACTTGAAGTTGTATTACCCAAATAATCTTATGTTGCTTTATTTTATTTTATTTTTAGAGACGCAGTCTCACTTTGTCACCCTCGGTAGAGTGCCATGGCATCATAGCTCACAGCAACCTCCAGCTCTTGGGCTAGGCAATTCTCTTGCCTCAGCCTCCCGAGTAGCTGGGACTACAGGTGCCCGCCACAATGCCCAGCTACTTTTTTGTTGCAGTTTGGCTGGGGTCAGGTTCGAACCCTCCACCCGTGGTATATGGGGCTGGCACCTTACTCACTGAGCCACAGGTGCCGTCCTCTTATGTTGTTTTAAATATATGGGCCTTTGCACACATAGATTCTTTTCCCAGGAGTGGTTTTACTAGAATGATCATTGACCAAGAAACTCTTATATATACATGAAAACGTGGCTTAAAGGTCATCTCCTCTCTGAAACCTTCCTCATACTTCCCAGGTAGGGTAAATCACTTCCTCTTCTTTATTGCCCATTGTAGCTTGCATTTGATTTTACTATAGTTTCATCATCCTGCATTTGTATGTCTTTCTACTTCTATTACCCAAAAATGGGGATTGTGTTTTATTTACCTTTATAATTCCAGGCTCTAGAAATTTGTGGCATAAAGTAGGGGATTAATCCATTTTTTAAATGAATGAATTCTGCCTTGACTTCATCCTCCACACCCAGTCACATCTTGGGGCATCTGCCTTTTTAAAAAGATTCTGAATCTCTGCTACTCTCTTCATCCCTGCAAGTGCAGACTAGTTCAATGACTCATCATTTCAAACCTCGTCTATGTCAGTAGCCTCCTAAGTGAGTTCCTTCTCTTTAATTATACTCCCTTCTGTCCCTGCTCAGGCTCTCCACTGCATGGCTAGCAGCGTGATTTGTGTTAAATATGAATGATCTTTTCCATGGGTCCCCATAACACACACAATAAATTTTCTATTTTATATTACATGTATGGCCTGCTAATTAATTATCCCTTGCTGATCTCTGTAGCTTCATCGCTCATTGCACCCCCATAGTCAGATACAGAGTGATAAAAAGTGGTACTCTCAGGGTGGCTAGTGATTTGGCTCCTAATCAAGTCAATGTTCTTTAAATATGTCTTCAGCCACTTTATTTGAGTATAGGAATAAATGGACTTCCTAAGAATAAAATTGTATGACTGTATCTGTTTAAGGTAAAGCATTATGACATTAGTTTATTCCATACAATTCCAAATTCTGACAACTTCTCGGGAAGCAGAGTGAACCACTTAAAATGTAACTACTAGGTGAAATTTTAGTTCCAAATGAACAGTCTTATACTTTGCTGATGGATTTAATTGACTGTCCTCTGACTGGTCTTGAATTTAGAGGTGCCAGTTGTAATTGAAACATACAATTCGGGCATGTGTGTTGCAAAAACTGGTCAGCCATGAGAAGTCAGCATCAGTAGGAATGTATTTTGTTTTTATTCGCGGTCCTAAGTATTTCAATCGAGGAAGGTATGATTTTTATTTTTCTAGTTGTATAATGAGTTATAGATAGAAATAGGACTTACCTGGTACCATTTTCTATTTAGCACTTTAATATTTAATGCCTATAATAGATTGAAACTCTGTGCTGATGCCTACCTGGCCTCCACCTGAATCTGGTTCTGTCCTTACTCACCTTGCACACATTTCCTTCTTTTTAAAGACATGCAGACCACATTTTTCTTTATCCATTAATTTGTCAGTGGACACTATTGACAGAAAAGAAGCCAGGTTCTATAAAATAAAGAGGTTTATTCTCAGCAAAATTTGAGGACTGTGACCCAGAGCCATATCCAAGAAGTCTTGAGCAAGTGAACTCCTGGTGGTTACACTTTGGTTATACACATCTCAAAGACATAGGAATTACAGATAAAGTCATAAAGTATGTCGAAAGCATACATTGGTTTGGCCCCAAAGGATGGGGCACGTCAAGGCTGAGGCTTATGGATTATAGGTGGGTTTAAAGATTCATTAGCTGAGAATTGGCTAAAGGAGTTCGGCTTTATCTAATAGACTTTGAGTCAGCAAAAATGAATGTTTTAATTAAGATAAGGGTCTGTTAATCAGAGACAAACTG
Organism: Galagoides demidoff; assembly: GCA_963574575.1. Taxonomy (NCBI): domain Eukaryota; kingdom Metazoa; phylum Chordata; class Mammalia; order Primates; family Galagidae; genus Galagoides; species Galagoides demidoff. Next base: position 11,029 of record CAUYQV010132010.1, read on the forward strand.
CAGGACATATCCCCATCTCGAGTTTGTTGTATATGTTGAGGACCTGCAGGTATGTCTTGGATAGCCTTAGGCTTGTTAATGAGTCACAAAGGACATCTTTAAGAAGGGGATGGGGACATGATGAGACATGTCATCTCCTTTCTCATGGATAACAACTCAGTTTTAGGGATCCCCTTGGCCAAGCAGGGGTCTACTCAGTCAGCTGCTTGGGGGAGCCTTAAAATTTTACTTGACTTCACAACATTTAGGATGATTCCATAACTTGGCTTACTTATTTCAGTATACTGATTTCAAGATTTCCTTTCAATATCATCTCTTCTTTGAAGCTTTCCCTAATGCTCATCTTCAGGCACCAGAGGCAGAGATAGGGTATGCCCTCTTCTTCATTTCTATAGGGCCTTATATGTAAATCCTAGATCTGTCTTCAGTTATAGAGTAGCATATGTCCATTACCAGGATTGATTATGTAGATGTTCGCAAGAACAATAAAGAGTTCAAATTTGAACATGTTTAATTTGGGGTTTCTTATAGGACATCCAAGTAGAGACATCTAGTATTCATATGTATGAGTTTACAGTTCTAATGACAAATGCTGGGAAACAGTTCCCGATGGTTCTCTCATTTCTGTGTGCATTGAGAGCAATGCTCTGGATTTAAGGGAATTTATTTATCATGGAACAAGGATTTCCAAAGCTAAAGTGGAACAGGCCAGAGGTAAGTCAATAGTGGAGGGATGATCTAATGTAGAGAGCAACTGTACCCTTGACTCTAAAAATTAATCTGCATTTCATGATCCTTAACTGACTAGCAAGCTTCTATTCATCCTTTCATTCTTAATTAAGAATCAACAATTCTACAAAGCCATCCCAAATTTTTCAGAAGACTTAAGTTTCCCTTTCCCATATTTATAATATTATCTACTTTTGTCTTCATTCTATCACTTTTCACACGGCATTGTTGCTACTGGTTTATATGTTTATTTTTTTTCTTTTAGGACAAGAAATGAATAAATACAAAGAACACTGTCATTTTCTTAATGCATATTTATAATAAATGTATTCGATAAAAAAGGAGAACAGGGATATCTGAAATTGGGCTGATAATGGGACAACTGGGAGCAGACCTGTACCCAGAACAATCTCATACAGGCAGAAGTACTATTGTGCTGTGAGGCAAAGTGGAGAGGTTAAGCAGAGTTGTTGCACGGCCAGTGAGCCAACGCTGAGGCTTGACAATGGAGGGGAGATGTGTAGATGATGATGAAGACCAGGACTCAATGATAATGAGGAGGGGGGTGCTAAATGATGGCTACATTGTTTGAGAACCTATGCTAGGCACTTTTTGTACATTATTTTATTTAATGTTCAAGATATCAATACAAGGGAGATATTGTATTCTGCCTCATTGTAACAAAGAAACCGAGAGATAGTAAAAACCTGACTCAAAGTTGCCAAACTGATAAGAGGAAAAAAGTGGAGTACTAGTCTAGATCTGTCTGGCTTCAAATACTCTTTGCAGTACATCAACTTTTCTTAATGTGCATTTAACATAACACTGGTTTATGCATAACTGGCCAGAAGATGTTAAACTATTTTTCTGAAATAAAAGATTCTGAGGTCAAATAAGTTGAAAGCACTGAAATAAGCAAGTTAACCAATTGTATTAACTGTATAATTCTTTGGACCTCTTTATATGATTAAGTTTATACTGAATCAATAATAGGGGACATAGCATCAACATTGCTTGAATTAATTTTATTATATTATTCCTTTGTTCTCCAACCAACCCATCGCCATCTCTCATAACATCAGGTCATGATAGCAAATGCCACCCATGTCAAAATCTAATTTAGTTTACAAAGGAAATGTAACCAAAATAAAACTTCCATGGCTTTCACACGTTCATTGTCACCCAAAACTTATAAACAAATGAATAATATGGCTCAGAGTTCCCATGAGCCAGTTCACATTGTTAGTTGTCAACCTGTCATTTTATCATAGAGGTACCAAAATGGACGTATTCAATACACTGACATTTCACTTCTGACTGGCTCTGGATAGAAAAATACTCCCCTTTACCTTAGAAATACTGCCCAAGTATAATTATAGATTAAAGAAACATCTGCCATCTTATGCCAATTTTGGAAACACCAATGTGAGTCTTCACACTTTGCCATTTTTTTGCCTTTTTTTTTTGGCCAGGGCTGGGTTTGAACCCGCCACCTCCAGCATATGGGACCAGTGCCCTACCCTTTCAAGCGACAGGTAACACCCTAACCACACTTTGTATATAAAAGACCTTATTATAAACTCTTTACAGATGAATACACTATTTGCTTTCACATATAGTTAGGCGCTCTGCTTGCTCTTTTTTCTTTCATCACTGCTTTAATTTGAATGACCCTTTGGTATTTAATTGCTTCGCATATTGGAGAACCCAGGCCCCACTTACAGCATGTGGTTGTGCAGGCAAAGGAAGCTGGAGACATTAGCTAGCTTGTGGAGGCCTCACCTCTTTGTCTATTTCCAAGTAAGTATGATTTCAGATGGATTGCATTTTCCTCACAACCTCAAAATAAATGTAATTTATACTAACTGCTATTTTATTATTGGCAAGTAACATCATGGTTCCATCTGCTATTTAAAGTAAATGCATTAGAATAAAAATTTAATTCAATTTGGCATAGTGGAAGTGGAACTCTAGAAACACAACTTGTAGACTCTGTCCCTTACTAGCCAGGTGACCTGGACAAGCCACATGTTCTTGTGTCATACCTTATTTTCTTCACCTGAACATAGTAATAATGTACAACTGGTAGCAGATTGCAGGCTGTAAGGGCTTTTCAGAACCCTTGACATGCTTATGTTTCTTATCAATCTGTAAGAGCCTAGCTGTTAAGAAAGGAACCAATATCCTATCCATTCAGCAAAGTATTAGAATTTCTAACTAGCTAGCACTGTAACCAGAAAAAGAAACAAAAGGTGCTAGGTTTGGAAAGGATGAAATGGAGCTGATGTATGTCACAGACATTTATCTACATATAAAACCAAGAGAATACGCTAATTTTCAGAACTAGTGAGAGAGAGTTCAGCTACATTGCTGCAAGTGATATCAATATGCAAAAATCAATTTCATTTCTACACATTAGCAACAAACTGCAATTAAAAGAAAAATACCATTGCTGTTAGTAATGAAAATACTAGAACACTGGAAATAAAGCTAATAAAAATGTGCAAGATCATTATATACAAAACTATAAAACTGTACTCAAAAGATATTTTAAAAATCTAAATAAAAGCGGAGTTGTGGTTATGACCTCAGTAAAGAGGTCAATTTTGCTGAATTAATTTATCAATTTAATGTAGTTCCAATTAGGAAAGTGAGTTGTTCTGGATACAAATTCACAAGGTTAAAATTTCAACATAGCCACTTACTATGCTACGTAGGCCAGTTACTTTACCTTTCTGTCCTTCAGTTTTGTTATCATCTAGGGGTAGTGCAGTACTTTTCTCTTCAGATTCTTATGAATAATAAAAAAATAATGATGATAAAGTCCTTAAAATATTCCTGACACCCAGGCAAGTGCTCTGAAAATGCTGCCTATCCTTGATGTTCTTGTTGTGTTAAGATATCCTATAGGTTCATAGAAACAAATGGCCTAATTAAAAACAAGTGAGTAACTAAAAGGAATTCACGAGAGTAAGAAACACAAAAGGCCAATGAGCATTTAAATAATCTTAACTAATAATTTTAAAAGAAACAATAAAACTCTAAGGTATTTCTCCAGTAATATTGGCAAGGACTAAAATCTGTTGGCAAGAACGTAGACAAAGTAAGTACTTTTATACACCAAAAGAGTGTAAATTGGCCTAACAGTATTGAAGAAAATCTGACAATACTAATTAGTTATAAAGTGTGAATACCTTTTGATTGAGAAATTCCAATTTTAGGGATTCATCCCACAGAAGCAGTCATGTAACCTATTGTTAAGAGCAAGATGCAAAACATAAGTCAGCCTCGATACCATCATTTCTATTTGTCATACAAACACTAACATACACATAAAAATCCTCCAGCAGAGAATGCTGAAACTGTTCGCTGTGGGGAACTCAGAGGATGGCAGTGGGGAGGGAATTCATATGGCTTTCATTATCTATTTTAAACATGTCTCAGTTGTCTAAAAATTTTACAAGGTGAGTGTATTACTTTTATAGTAAAATAAATTTACTTCTGCTAAGTTTTATTTATTTATTTATTTATTTAGAGACAGAGCCTCAAGCTGTCCCCCTGGGTAGAATGCCGTGGCGTCACAGCTCACAACAACCTTCAACTCCTGGGCTCAAGCCAGTCTCTTGCCTCAGCCTCCTGAGTAGCTGGGATCACAGGCACCTGCCACAACGCCCGGCCATTTTTTGGTTGCAGCTGTCATTGTTGTTTGGCGGGTCCAGGCTGGATTCAAACCCGCCACCTTAGGTGTATGTGGCTAATGCCTTAGCCACTTGAGCCACAGGCACTGAGCCAACTAAGTTTTATTTAATTAAGATGGCTCCCATGGTTAAGCATGTTTCTTAGCCTGATGTACATGTTAAACTATTTCTCTTCAATTACTGAATACTAAACAGTTATCCAATTCAGTAAGATATGTTTAGTTTTTAAATTCATAAAAATTTTAGAATGCCGATTTATTGACATGTTATTTCTATCTTTTTAGGCACATATTAAAATTGATTATATAATATGTATTTCACCAGATTCAAATCACAGAAGTGTTGATTATTTTAGTGTTTGAGCAATTTTTGTTGTTTCCCTGTACAATACATATTCCTCCCCAGGACAATAAAAAAACCATACCCATAGGCTTTGTTGGATCAGCAACTGTCCCAATATGTGGGAACTTTGGCTTGGCTTGGACACTGAAAAAGCCTGCATCCTGATATGTCTGGGCTGGAGAGGGGAATGCTAGAGAGACCAAAATGCTTTGACTGGAGTAAGAGGGCATCTCTTTAACATCCCCGAAAGAGTCTTTTCAAAATGAACTTCTGCCTCTCCTCATCTCACCATGCCCCATTCCGTTGGTACACATAGCAAGTAGGGGCTGTTTTCCCCAAGGCTTTTCCCACAGGCATCCCTTTCAGTCAGCAGTTTATGCTGCTCTCTCACCCTTTACTAAGACCTCCTATTTCAGGTGTCTTCCTGAAAATCCCTCCATGGTACTGTGGCCATATTAAGTATTTAAGTGGATATGTGGATATCATATGGTGATATGGTGGATATGTGAATCATGCCACTCCTTTTATATATATACTTTTTACATCTAAGGGGGAGGTGTGTTAATCTCAAAGAGCGTACGTACTCCCTAGACTTATGCTTTTTACAGTAAAGGTGTAAACGGGACAGATATTCGTATACTGCAAGTTGATCTGGGTGCTTGCATTCAAGAAACTACAACCCCAAACTGATTAATTTACCCAGAGGGTTGTTCAATTTTGTACTACTGGAGGTTCTATCCAGTGCAAGAAGGAAAAAAAAAAAACAATTCTAGATAGGAAAGGGAGATGCAAAACTGCATATATTCACAGAATCCAAGATAGCACAGGTCGACTATCTTATCAATCTAAAACTGCCTCAAGAACCAATAATTGAGTTTAGCACTATTGCAGGATAAATGACCTATATACAAAAATCAATTTTATTTTTACATAGGAGTAATAAACAACTGGAAACTGAAATTAAAAACAGTATAATATAAAACAGCATCAGTAAATATATAGTGATAAATCTGGCAAAAGATGTACAAAACTCAAAAGTATAAATCACTTCAGCTGTAAGTTAATGAAAAGCTAAATAATGGTAATATGGAGGGGAAACTCCTACAGAGAAACAGGTGTCAGTGGATTGAATTATGGTCTCCAAAAGACGTTCAGTACCAGCAACTGTGACCTTACTCAGAAAAATGAGATTGCAAATATAATTAAGGATCTCAAGATAACATCATCTTGGATTACAAGTGTCCTTATGAAAATAGGAAAAGATACAGAGCAAACAAAAGAGAGAAAGAAGGAAGAAGGTCATATAAGATGGAGGCAGAGTCTGTAGTAAGCCAAGGAACCCCTGGAGCCACCAGAAGACAAAAGAGGCAAGAAAGGATTCTTTCCTGGGGCCTAGAGATAGAGAGAGACAGAGAAAGAGAGAAAGAGACAGTAAGAACGAGACTGAGAGCAAGACAGAGAGAGAGAAAACAGCCATATCAACATCTTGATTTGAGACTTCAGCCCTCCAGAATTGCAAAAGCATATATTTGTTTCAATCTACATGGTTAGTGATAAATTGCTATGGCAGTGCTAGGAGACTAACATGCAGATGTAAGAATTACTGTGGACCTGTCATCAAAACCATTAAGAAAAAAAGAGTAAAATGAAAACAAAAAAGAAAAAGTAAAAGAAAAAAATCCACCAAGCTGGAATTCTATATCCAATAAAATTGTTTTTCAAAAATAAAGAAGGTTGGGTGTTTGTGGCTCAAACTTGTAACCCTAGCACTCTGGGAGGCACCTGGCAAGAGGATCCCTTGAGCTCAGGATTTTGAGACCAGCCTGAGCAAAAGCAAGACACCATCTCTACTAAAAATATAAAAACTAGCCAGGTGTGGCAGGCACCTGTAGTCACAGCAGGAGGATGGCTTGAGCTCAAAAGTTTGAGGTTGAGCTATCATGACGCCACGGTACTGTACCCAGGACAACAAAGTGAGACTGTCACAAAAAAAAAAAAGTGAAGGAGAAATAAAGACTTTCTTAGACAAACAAAAGCTGAGAGATTATATCACCTGTACTTGTGCCTTATAATAAATATTTTTAAAAGTTCTTTAGATAGAAAAGATATTCATATCAAAACCTTAAATTTACATTAAAAAGGAAGACCACTGGACTGGAGAAGGAATAATTGAGGGAAAAATAAAATTATGTATTTTTTTCTTAATTGATATAACTGATAATTGTCTAATAACAATGTATTGGGTGATCATTGCATGTGCATGAGAAAAATGAATAACTTCAATGTCACAGGGAACACACAACAGGTCGGGGGAAATGGGAATAGTCTTTAAAAAAAAATCTATACTACATGTGAAGAAATTTAATGCTATTTGAAGGTGGACTTATGTTAATTAAAATTGTATATTGTAAACTCTAGGACAGTTAAAATGTTTTATAAAAGAAATATACTTGATAGAAAGGGAATGAAACATAATAATGTTAAATACTCAATTAAAATCAGAGAAGGCAGAAAAGAGGAGAGAAAAGAAATGAATAAATGAAATGAATAAGATAAAACATGCTAGATATTAATGTAACTGTACTAACAATCATTTTAAATGCATTTATGTACATAAATTTTAAAAACCCAGAGTCAGTAAAAGTCATGGAAAATAGCACTCAATCATATGTCATCCATAAGAAATTCATTTTAATATATATACTCAAGTTAAAAAAAAGAATAGAAAGAGTATACTAACAATAATAAAAAGAAATTAATTTTATATTATATTTGGAGACTTCTATGTCATTGTATCAGTAATTGGTAGATCAAGCAGGCAGAAAGGCAGTAAGGATATAGGTGACCTGCACAACACTATCAATCAACTTGATCTACTTGACATTTATAAAATATTCTGTCCTACAATAGAATACATAAGCTCCTTGAGTCACATAAAACATTCAGCAAGGAAGAACACATTCAGTGCCATTACACACACCTTAACAAATTAAAAAAATTATAGAAAGTATGTTCACAGACCACAATGGAATTAAACTGAAAACTAATAACAGAAAGTAGTTAGAATGTCACCCTATGCACTTGGAAATTAAATAATTCATGATTCAAAGAAAAAGCCCTAAGGAGAGAAATAATATTGTAACCTAACTTAAAATGAAAATAAAACCAAATTTAAAAAAATTAGGGCAAAAATCAGTGGAATTAAAAACAAGGAAAACAATAGAGAAATCAATGAAATCTGAAGCTTGTCCTTTGGAAAAATGAATACAACTGATAAAACTTCTCATCAGGCTAACCAAGAACAAAAAAGAAAGAAGAAATAATTACCAATATCAGAAATGGCGTAGCATCAACATTATTGATCTCATGGACATTAAAATAATAAGTAAATACTATGAGTAACTCTACATATGCTAAAAATTTGATAACTTTGATATAATGCACCTTGAAAGACATCAACTACCAAAGCTCACACAAGTAGAAATAGATAAAAATGAATAGCCTTATATCTATTAAAAGCTAACAATCTTCCAAGGAGAAAGCACCAGTCCCAGCTGGTATCAGAGGTGAATGCTACCAGACTTCTGAAGAATAATTCACAGCAATTCCTCACAATCTCTTCTAAAAAATACAAAAAGAGGGAGTATATCCCTCCACATTCTTTAAGACCCATATACCAAAAGCAGATAAAGATGTTACCTAAAAGGGAAACTATAAACCAGTATTTCTCATGAACATAGATGGACCAAATATTCTTAAGTAATATTCATATATCAATCCAACAAAGAATAAAAATATATCCCATGACTGTACTGGGTTAGATAGTGGCCTCCAACACTGCATGCACACCCAGAAACTCAGTATGTGACTTTACTTAGAAATAGAGTCTTTGCAGATGTAATCAAGTTAAAATGAAATCAGACTGGATTGGGTAGGTGCTAATCTAATGACTGATATCCTTTTTAAAAGGGGGAAAATCTGGACAGCAGATGTACAAGGAGAACACCATGTACCGAAGTAGGTAATGATTGGAGAGATGCAACTGCAAGTTAAGGAAAGCCAAATATAGCAGGCAACCATTGCAATATAAAAAGACTAGGAAAGATCTTTCTCATAGCATGGCCCTGACAACACCTTGATTTTAGATTTCTAGATTTTAGAAGTGTGAGAGAATAAATTTCTGTGGCTTTCAGCTATCCTGGTTTACAATAACCTTTACAGCAGCACTAGGATTCTAGTTATGTAAGAAGCAAACTTAAGTAATCATATCAACTAAGCCAGAAAGGTATATGGCAATACTCAAAGCCAATATATGATTAAAAACTCTCAGAAAACATAAAGGAAAAGTTTCTCAAATTTATGAAGAACATCTACACAAGTCTTACACACAACATCATACTTAAGGGTGAGAGATTGCACGCTTCCCCCAAAGATAGAGAAGAAGGCAAGGATTTCCTCTCTCACTATTCTTATTTGACCTTGTACTAAAAATAGTGCAGTAATAAAATACAAATTGTAAAAAGACATGCTGATTGGAAAGTAGGAAATCAACTATCTTTATTCAGAGATAATAAGGCTGCATGTATGTATAAAATCCCAAAGAATCACACACACACAAAAAGACAAAGAAGAAATTCCTAGAACCAATAGACCAATACTGTAGAGCAAGGTCACAGAATACAAGGTCAACATACAATGACAGTTGCTTTCAATATACCAAAAATGAAAAATTGAAAATTGAAGTAAAAAAATTAAACTTCAATACACAGTCAACCTTACACCTTTCACAAAAATTAACTCAAAGTAGTTTAAACACTGCAAACCTATAACATTTCTAGAAAAAAAATAGGAGAAAATTTATGTGACCTTGGTTTAGGTAATAAATTTTTAAATCAAACTTCAAATGCATAATCCATGAAAGAAAAATTAAAAAGCTATGCTTTATTAAAATTAATAATTCATGCTCTGCTTAAGACACTATATGGAAAATGAAAAGACAAACCACAGATTGGAAGAAAATATTTTAAAAAACGCTTTTTTGATTAAGGTCTTTTATCCAATACTACAAAAACTACTAAAACGTAACAATAAGAAAAAAACAACTCCATTAAAAATGGGCAACATAACTGAACAAACACTTCACCAAAGAACATATACGGATAGCAAATAAGTATATAAAGATACTCAATATCTTTTGTCATCAGGAAAATGCAAATTCAAATAATGATGACATACTATCACGACCTCTTAGAATGGCTAAAATCAAAAAAACAATTGACAATACCAGTTATTGGAAAGGATATAGAGTAACTGGAATGCTCATATATTGCTAGTGGGAAGGCTAAATGAAAGATAGTTTGTAAGATTCTTATAAAACTAAACATAGTCTTAACCACATTGCCCAGAAACCATACTTTGGTGTTTAGCCAACTAATTTGTAAACTTATGATCATACGAAAACCTACACGCACATGTGTAGAGCCTATTTCATAAGCCTAGAAATCTGGAAGCAGGTGAATGGATAATCAAACTGTGGTATGAGCCTACAATGAAATACTATTCATCTATTTAAAAATAAAGGAGCTATCAAGTCATACAAAGACATGGAAAAATCTTAAAGAAATATTGCTGAGTGATGGAACCCAGTTTGAATAGGATAATAGTGGGTGATTCCAGATATATGACATTCTAAGAAACATGAAAATATAACAACAGTAAGAGAATCAGTAGTTGCTAGTGTTTGGGAAAAGGGGAAAGATTTTAGTAAGTTCAATACAAAGGATTTATTAGGGCAGTGAAATTATTATGCCTGATACTGTATTGGTAGATACATGCCACTACACATTTGCTAAATCCCATAGAACTTTTTAGAACAAAGAATAAACCTTCATGTATGCAAATTAAGCAACCATTTGGGAGTTTGGTGCTCTCAGGATGGTCTGGTGAATACAATGAAGTACCTATTACAAACATATGAAACATCACTGAAGGATATGAGGGGGTTGCTGACCTACGTAACCTTGGAAATGCCTAGAGCTCTTCCAAAGTCAGAAAAGAGTCTCTATTTATAAATAATGCTCTCCTCTAGTTGATAAAATTGCTTCTCATGGTTGTACGAGTTAGTAAATCTACAATCATCTTACCTGTACACTGTAATTAAACAATCAATTAAATGAATGGTAGACCGTGGGAGCCATGTTTCTGACCATTAGAATAAATGTTAGAGAAAAGCAAGAGAGAAGACAAGCATGATCTGCTGGTAATGGATCCAAGTTGGAGACGCCATTATACACTCATGTTCAGTTTAATATAGAAAGAGATATTACATATATGAATACTTATAGATATGTGTGCATACACTTGTTAACACACACACAAACATACATAGACAGTGGAGAAATCTTGGAAACACCATGTCAGTCAGATGACCAAGGTGAACATCAGTGATGATAAATCATATTGGATCAAATGTATCCTTGATATGATTATAATGTGAATAGCACTTCATTCTCCGATCTTCCTCATCAAAGTCCGTAACCCAGTCTCATGGAATACCATCAGAAAAATCTAAGTTTAGAGTCATCCTGCAAAATACATAACCAGTAATTCTCAAAACTATCCAAGTCTTCACAACAAGAAAAGTTTAAGAAAATGTTCACTTGTACCTTTGTTAGACAGATATATAGGTGATCTTTCCGGTCATCCTCCCACCACCCATCCGCCCTTTGACACAATGACTAAGCAAATGACATGAATATTTATGTTAACCAGCTTGATGAAAGTATTTCAAATTGTATATGAAAACAGTACAATGTACCCCATGTTTTCATTAATGTATATAGCTATCAATTAATAAAAAAAAAAAAAGAAAATGACACAGCCAAGAGGATCATAAGGAGACATGATAACTAAAAGCAAAGTTACATCCCAGATGGGATTCCAAAGCAGAAAAGGGCCATTAGGTATCAATATTGATTTTTAATTTTGTGGAAGATACTAATACATGATGCTAATAAGGAAAACTGGGTGTGGGGTATGAGAACTCTCTCCTATATTTTTCTTAATTTTTCTGTAAATTTCAAACTATTCTAAAATTAAGTTTATTTTTAAAATGTACTATTAAGATAATTTAAAAGAAGTCACAGATTGGGAAAAAATATGTGTAAATCCCATGTCTTATTTTCTTATTTTAAACACCCACATATCCTGAATAAATAAGGAAATCTTTTTTTTTTTTTTGTCACCCTCAGTACAGTGCCGTGGCAACAGCTCACACAACCTCCAGCTCTTGGGCTTACGCAATTTTCTTGCCTCAGCCTCCCAAGTAGCTGGGACCACATCACAGGTGCCTGCCACATGCCTGGCTATTTTTTGTTGTTGTTGCATTTTGGCTGGGGCCAGGTTTGAACCCGCCACCCTCAGTATATGGGGCCAGTGCCCTACCCACTGAGCCACAGGCACCGGCCCTAAATAAGGAAATCTTTAAGCACAATAACTCCATAAATGCATACAATTATGATTTATCAATTAGACATTGTTTTAAAAATAAATAATTTTTTAAAAAATCTCAATCCTAAAAAACAACAAATTGTAAACACACTAATGAAAACACACAAATGATTTGAACAGATACTTCACCTGAGTGGATATACAGATTATAAGTACTCATATGAAAAAACATTCTACATCATTTGTCCTATCATTCTATTGTTCCATATTACCTGAGAAAAATGCAAGGAAAAACCACAATAAAATTTTACTACACACCTATTAGAGTAGCTATAATAAAAAATCAGATAATTCCAATTGTTGGATTGTATGTGGAACAACAGGAACTCCTCTCCCAAAAATATTAAGGGGGCACAAATGTTTTCATTACATGAATAGCTTTTATAGTCCTTGAGTGCTATTAGTGCGCCTATTACCCAAACTCTTATTCAGTCCTTCGGAGAATGAAAATTTGTACACCCACTTGAGAAGACTGTTACAAAGTCTCTCATCAAGTTAAAGATAGATTTACCATAAAATCACACAATCTTGTCTTTAGTTTTATCCAAGTGAATTGAAAACTTACGTTTACTAAGCAACTTTTACATTAATATTTATGCAGCATTATTCCTAATTGCCATCCCCAATGCCTTTCAAGAGGTGAATGGATAAATAAACTGTGTTTTATCCATACAATGGAATCCTAGTCAGCAATAAAAATACCAAGCTATTGATTCATATAACATGGATGGATCTTAAATGAACTTTTTAAAGTGAAGAAACCAGATCCCAAGTGCTACATATTTTATGATCCACAATATAGGTATGGAAAAAAATTCAGTAGCACCAGTAGTTTAGGAAGGGCAATTTTAGACTGACAGAACTGTTTTATATGATAGTTCAGCAGTAGCTATATGACTATGCATTTGTTGAAATCTACACATCTGTACATTATAAAGTGAAAACATTAATATATGGAAAATATTAAAAATTTAGCAAGCTATTGTGCACTTAAAAGGATCACTGGCTGCTGAGAAGAGAAGGAATTTTACAGTGGGCAGGAAAGGCAGCAGTGAGGAAGCCTTTGCTATAGTTTAAGTGAGAAATGATGGTCACTACACCAACAGATATAGTAATGGAGGTCCAAAGCAAGGATAGTCTGAGACACTGGCACAGATAAGAGGCTAAGGAGGAATGATGACTAAAAGAAATGTGGTCAATTCAAGGGGATCAGAAAAAGGAAACCTGGTAAAAAATAAGGAATTCCGAATAAACTATAGACTTTGTTAATAATAATGTATCACTATTGATTCATTAGTTGTAGCAAATGTTCTATACTAATGTAAGATAATAATAGGACAAACTGGGTATGGGGTGTATGGGAACTCCACACCATCTTTGCAATCCTTCTGCATGGATCCCACATATAAGAGGTATGTAAAGTAGTCAAAGTCATAGAGAGAGAAAGCAGAATGGTTGCTGCCAGGAGCTCTGGAGAGAGGGAAATCGGTATAGAGTTTCATTCACACAAGATGACAAACTTATAGAGATCTTTTGTGCAACGATGGACATGTACCTAACAGTATTGTATTTAACACTTCAAAACTGTTGAGCTTAATTTATGTTATATGTTTTTATCACAATAAAAGAAAAAATTGCACTGCAACACAAAGCCAGAGCTGTGAATAGCAAAATTTATAAGAGAGATGAATATGGAAAAGAAAAAGAACACACACAATGACAATATCATCTATCAAAAAAATCAATAAAATAGTCATGGGGAAAATCAAATGAATAAGATACTTCTGAAAGCTTGTATATGGAAATTACTGTAGCAAAATCAAGAACATTGCCATACAAAATCAATAACTAATTAAAACATGCAATGGAAAATACTCCATTTAAAATCGAGATGTTACCTAAGAAGCTTCTGAAAGATGGTCAGGATCTTTATGGAAGCAACTAGAAACATTACCTGATAGAGACAGGTGAAATAATGCTTCAAATAGATCAATCTGTATACCACTGTTACTGATTGGAAGCACAATTTGTTCTTAAATTATTTACAGATACAGTGCCTTGTATATATGTTCCAAGATGACTAACTCAGGTTGGTGTCTTCCACTCCCAAAATCAGCCCTGGGAAATTATGGACGGGAGAATGACAATAAAACAGGCTAACTATATTGCATTGGTGTCTCAGGGCTGCCATATCAAATTACTACATGCTAGGTGGCTCAAAACAACAGAAATTTATTCTCTCACAGTTCTGTGGATCAGAATCTGAAATCAGAATTACTGGACCAATATCATGATGTCAAGAGGGCTGCTCACTTTCTATGTGCTCCAAGGGAGGATATGTGGTTTCCTGCCTTTCCAGTTTCCAGTGGCTGCCAGCTGCCACTGTTCCTTGGCTCATGGCCTCATCACTCTAATTTCTGCCTCTATCTTCACAATGCTTTATCCATTGAGTGTGTGAGAAATCTTCCTCTACCTCTCATGTAGGAGGACACCGTGTTTAGGGTCTACCTGAATAATCCAAGATAACTTCCCCATCCTTAACTTTATCACATCTTCATAGATTTTTTTTATATAATAAGTTAACATTTATAGGTTTCAAGGAGTAGAATTCTTTATATTTCAGAGGCAATTTTTAGCATGGACCATTATCTGGCACCTAGAGATTCACATTCATCTTACATGCTATATGCATTCATGTTATCCTAACATCTGCAAAAGTCTCAGTCTGTTACAGCATCAACTTAAGTCTAAAATCTCATCTAGATAAGTTGAGCTCAAAATTCCCAAATCTAAATCATCTAAATAGGTATGCATATGATCTATCCCTGGGCATAATTCATCTCTATCTCTAAACTTGTGTAACTATAAAAAAAGTTATCTGTTCTCAAAATACAATGGTGGAGCTGATATAGTATAACAGTTACAAACATTGACATCTCCAGAAGGGGGAAATGGAAGGAATAAGTTATCATTTCCAACCCATTCCAAAATCCAGCAGGATAAATTCCATTAAGTTAAAAAGCCTGGTAATAATCCTCCCATGGCTTAAGATCTCTGCCCTCTTGGCCAAGGGATCTGCCTTCTGGGTCCATGGTTCAGGCTTCTGTTTTGCTCCCAGGATTCAGTCCTCTTCAATTGTACCCATGACTTGAGCCACTGAGCTCAAGGCTCCAGTCACTGGTCAGAATCTCTGCTCTTAAAGTTACCCTTCTTTTTGCTTGAAGGGTATGTAATTCAGATAATCGCCTTATGACAAATCCCTTAATTTAATCACACCTGCAAATACTCTTTTGCCTAATAAGGCAACACTTTCAGGTTCAAGAGACTGGAATCTGATATTTTGCAGGAGCTTACCAAAAATAGAAAAACCAATATCTAAACAAAAAAACATTTTTAAAAATACCTGGAAGTAGCTGAAAATCATGTTGGGTTAATCATTGTGTTTGGAACGTGGAAGCACAGGGAAGTGTCAATGAAGTTGGTGAAAGTCTCTAGCCTGCAACTGATGCCAGACACAGAATAGGTATGGTTTAGTCTGACTCGTGTTTCCCAAAAATTCATACGTTGAAATTCAATCATTGATATGATTGATAGTATTAAGAAGTAGAGCCTTTGGGATTAAAAAGGGCTTATAGGGTGGGATTAAAAAAGGGTTTGGGGTAGAAAGTTCAGCTCCATTTTGCCCTTTCATCTCTTCTGCCACATGATTACACCATGTCTGTCCCATTTTGCCCTTCTGCTTCCCACCATGTGAAGATGTAGCACTAAAACTGCATATTAGAATCAGAGACTGGGCCCTCACCAAACTTGTCAGTGCCTTGATTTTAGACTTGTCAGTTTACAGAATTGTGTGAAACAAAAATCTATTATTTAAAAATTACGAAATCTCAGGTTTTCATTAAAACATCAAGAATGAACAATGACAAAATAGTAGGAAAGATTTAACTCCAACCTCGGCTTCATTGTGTAAATTTGAGGCAGCCCCTTCCAAATACAGATGCCATTAGCCATGGAATAATACTGGGAGAGCTGGAAAGATCAGGTTGACTGTAGCAATATGATTCCAGTCTGTAGTAATAGCCACCTGAAACCACTTTGATGAGCAGAATGTCTTTCTAAAATTTAATTATTTTAACAGTATATAAAGAATGAACTAGAAATAAAATATCAAGTATCACAGTAAACCACACATAGTCAGGGTAGGTATTCTTTCATTTAAAAATATATGTATATATTCTATACATACATGTACTCAGGAAAGACGTAAAATACATTTCATATTATACGTGAAGGGTAAAAACGGAAAATCATTGCACTACATCATACAACGCTAACCTCAAAAGAGTAGAACTTCTCAATATAATGAAAAGATAAGTCACAGACTAGGGGGAAAATATTTGTGAAAGACAGATCTGATCAAGGACTGTTATCTAACCTATACCAAAAATTCTTAAAAACTCAAAAATAAAATAACAAGCTGATTTTAAAAAGTTACACAGAATTATGCTATTCCTGGTCTGGAGCATTTTTAAAATTCAAATTGTCTTGTGAAGTAGGCAGTGATTTTGTTTCAAAACTTTGATACACATTTGAAGAAAAGTACTTTATATTTTTGGCATATTATCTGATTTTTTTTTTTTTGAGACAGAGCCTCAAGCTGTCCCCCCTGGGTAGAGTGCCGTGGCATCACAACTGACAGCAACCTCCAACTCCTGGGGTCAAGTGAGTGTCCTGCCTCCACCTCCCAAGTAGGTGGGACCACAGGTGCCCACCATAATGCCCGGCTATTGTTTTTGGTTGCAGCCATCACTGTTGTTTGGCGGGCCCGGGCTGGATTCGAACCCGCCACCTTAGGTGTATGTGGCTGGTGCCTTAGCCACTTGAGCCACAGGCGCCAAGCCATATTATCTGATTTTAATGTCTTTTTTTTTTTTTTTGCAGTTTTTAGCTGGGGCTGGGTTTGAACCTGCCACCTCTGGCATATGGAGCCATCACTATACTCCTTTGAGCCACAGGCACCACCCTTAATGTTCATTCTTAGCCAAGCTGCTAGCAGGTATCAGTTGGATCCCTTTCCTTCTTTGACACGGAAGAACTTAAGAGTTTACGTTAGTATTTGTAATATGTAAAGCAAGCCTGGCAAAAATTTGAAAAAAAAATATGGTTCCCAATAAATTTACCACTGTATGTTAAAGTAAAATAAATCACCATTTTTGTAGAAAAGAAAATGTTCAAAGAGCACAATTCACAGTAGCAAAGATCTAGAATCATCTCAAGTGTACATTAATCCATGAGTGGATCAAGAAAATATCATACAGGCATATGATGGAGTACTACTCAACTATGAAAAGGACAGATAAATGCCTTTTGTGGTGATTTGGAAGGAACTGGAGACCATTATCCCAAGGGAACTATCTCAAAAATGGAAAAACAAACACCACACATCTTCTCTAATAAATTGGAACCAACCAATGGAAACACAAGTGCACACAAGGGTAGTAAAGGTCGCTGGAAATCAAACAGGGGGAGGGAGAAGAGAGAAGGGGAAGCAAACTACCAATGGGTACAATGAACACTATTTGAGTAATGAGGACATTTATATCCCTGACCCAAGTCATATCACAAACACATTTGTACCCTCTTAATATTTATTCCTAAATAAAAACAAATAAATAAATATGGGCCAAAGACCTAAACAAGTTCCTCATCAAAGAAGACACCGAGACAGCAAAAATGCATATTAAAATATAGTCCACATCATTTGTTATCAGGAAAATGCAAATTAAGCGACAGTGAGAAAACCACTCCACATCTATTAGAATGATCAAAATCCAGAACACTGACAACACTAAACACTGGTGAGGATGTGAACCAACAGGGATTTTCACTCATTGCTGGTGGGAAGGCAATACTGTACAACCACTTTGGAAGACAGTCTAGCAGTCTCTTACAAAACTGAACATACTCTTACAATCCAGCAAGTGTACTTCAGGATATCCAAAGGAGTTGAAAACTTATGTCCACATGAAAACCTGCACATAGATGTTTATGGAAGCTTTATTCATAATTGCTAGAATCTGGAAGCAACAAGACGTCATTCAGGAGGTGAATGGGTCAAGAAACTGGCAGATTCAGACAATGCAATATTATTCAGTGCTAAAAAGAAATGAGCTATCAAGTCATGAAAACACATGGAGGAAACTTAAATGCATACTACTAAGTGAAAGAAGCCAATCAAAAAAGGCTACATACGTATGATTCCAATGTATGGCATTCTGGAAAAGGTAAAATTTATGGAGACAGTAATAAGATCAGTGGTTGCCAGGGGTTAGGGGAAGGGAGGGATGAATGGGGGAGCACAGAGGATTTTTAGGGCAATGAAACAACTCTGTACAATAAAACAATGGTGAATAAATGTCATTGTGCATTTGTCCAAACCCATAGAATCTACAACACCAAGGGTGAACTCTAATGTAAACTGTGAACTCTGGGTGACAGTAATGCATCAAAGTAGGTTCATCAATTGTCACAAATATACCTCTCTAGTGGGAGATGTTGCTTATAGGGGAGGCTGTGCATATGTGGGGGTGAGGCAGCCTATGGGAACTCTGCACCTTTCTCTAATTTTTGCTGGGAGCCTAAAACTACTCTAAAAAAATAAATTCTTTAAAAAGATAAGTTGGCTATAAAATGTCATAAAGTATAGCACATTAAACTACATTTCTGAAGTCTTAACACAAAAGATAAAAGAGTAGAACCTTCCAAAATCATTATGCTCAGACTCTGCCCTGTAGAAAATGAACCTTTTAGAACAAAAGATTCCTGAAGTCTAAGTCTGTCTGGTGAAGAGATTCCACAGGAAGGTATGCTTCCTCTGCCACAGGTCACTATTTGTCATGGGCGCTGCTCCTCTCCCTTCTTTCAATATCTAGCCTGGGAAGATCCAGAATACAAAAAGAGGACTCTCAAGAGTGAGAAAGAGGAATACACTCACCTCAGAGCAGAGGAGACCACCTAGAATCCCATTCCATTCCTGATACATGGATGCAAGGCATTGGAATATCCCAGGCCGGGCTATAAGGCTAAGAACACTCCTTATTTCCAATTTAGGGATCTCAAAAAGGTGATGTCCTTAGTCTGAGGGAATGGACTCATACCACAGAGAGGTGAGAAGAGGCCAACTGTTTCACGAGTCAAGTTGATGATCCAGAGGGAGGATTAAGCAGAACCCCCGCCACAGAAGAAGCTGGGCCATAGGCCAGTTCTGCCCAAGCTGTTAGCCTTGCAAGGCCTTGGGAGCATCATGGCCAGAGGTGGCAGACCCTGACTCCTACAGGACCTTTACTTCCACTGAGAGAGGGGAGTTTTCAGGGAAGTGAGGGTCTTGATCTGAGGGGACAGGGCTCAGGTCAGCAAAGGGAGGAGTCCCAGGCTTTGCTTCAAGATGAGGACCCCTAGTGAGGGATGGTTTAAACTCCCACCGTCAGAGAGAGTACCGTAGTACACGTGATCTTGCTGTCAGTCCTGGAAGGTCTCAGGCAGGACTGTCAGGAATAGGAGCCCCACTCACATCCGCAGTCCTGCAGAGGACACCTCAGGGAGGTTGGGAGTCTTGAAAAGCAGGCAGTGCAGGCCCTGTCAGGAGAAAATATAAATACTGTGAAAAGAAATGATGGTAGTCCCCAATCCAGAACTGAGAGAATCCCACAGAACCCTACCCTGCCCCTGCTATCAGCTCTGGTTCCCCGCTGTACCCGCCTGTCAAGCTGACTCCCCACCACTGCTCGTCTTGGTTCTAAGTGTGGTCTCGGTGAATGAAGAAAAGGGTTTACACAGTGCCATAAATAAAGGTGATAGTGATACCGGAATTTCCTCTTCAGTAGGTTCTTGGTCTTGGTGATACAAAGAATGAATCCACAGACCACAGATCGGTGGTTAAGACAGGATTTATTTGCAGAAAGAATACAAAAACACCAAAGCTCCTGGCAGAGAGAACCCAGGTGGGAGGGGGGAAGCTCTCTCACTCCCTCTGTCTCTGTCCGGGCTCTTTGTCCAGTGGTATATGTAGACACATGGTCTTCTGTAGTTACATTTAGCTGGAACGCCGAACGCAGTAGTTACGTTTAGCTGGGGCACTGGGTAGCAAATGAATGGCTACAATCCCTTTCATTCCCAGGCCTAGAAAACTTAGGCGAAATTGACCAGGCCTAGGAAACTTACATGAACTCGACCAGGCCTACGAAATGGGCAGGCGGGGGTTTCTTGTTCAGCCCAAGCGCAAGTGGAGGGAGACGGAAGGTGCTGGTGTCTCCCCAGCAGTTGTCCGGCCCCTCCGGCTACTGGCTCCTGAAGCCTCCTATGGGGCCCCCCTGCCTACCCTCCAGCCCACTGGTTCCTTTGCCGGCTGCCCCCGCACCCACTCCGCCCGCCTGAGGCGGCACGTCCTCCAGCTCAGCTCGGTTGAGCTGGCTAGGGCGCCACCAGTCCTGTATCAATACCACTGAGGTAAGACTACTGGGGTTCTCTATCCCCAGTAAAGGGTTCGGGGCCAAGTTGCGCCCCTGGTGTCAGCCCCGAGAAACTGCGGGCGGAGTGCCCGGATGCGGCGTAAGCGGCTTCCATTTTGGGAATCAGAAGGAGAGGAGGCGCCCTCAGGGGTCGCGTAACCTGGGTCCTCAGAAGGAGCTTTCCCACAGGCCGCGAGGCTTCAGGTGAGGACTTAGAAGGAGTTAGGGACTCTCCCCACACAGAGAAGACCCCTTTCTGCTGCCCCTCTTCCCGGCCCCGGGCAGCCCCAAGGGTTGGGGGACTACCTACATTTCTTTCCACAGTTTTCATCGGGACCTCCGTCGGTGTCACTTCCTCTGAGGGGCTGGAGTCCGCTTGGCTGGCGTCTGACTGACAGAGGGAAGAGTCCCAGTCCCCCTGCCAGATTTCAGGTAAAGACCCGAAATAAAGCGGTAATCTCCCCGCAGAGAGAGGGGGGCCCCGCGATCGGCCCTGGAGTGCCCGGGGGGCGGGGGGATCGCCCCGTGTGGTGTAGCTGGGCTTTTTAGTGTGGAGACTGAGGAAGGGCCGTTTTCTCCGTGGGGTATAGCTTCAGGTCGGCACAGGGGACAGTAGCGGGCAGTGTTAGACGTTAGGGTGATAATCTTTGTGGAGGGCTGAGCGGACCTCCCCGCGGGCAGCGCGCCCCTCCCCCACCGTCGCCTTCCTCAAGCCTCACTTCCTTGTTGGTGGTCTCAGAGAGTGGGGGGCTTTAGCCTGGGAGCGGCTTTCTCAGTTCAGCGTCAGGGAGGCAGTGCAGGCCCAGTGAGGGGCTTGCGGTGGCTGAGGGTATCCCGCTGCGGAACCCTAGGCGATTACTACGGAAATCCACCCGGGGCGGGGTGCGGCGCGCGGCGGCGGCGCGGGCCTGTAATCCTGGCTCTTGGTGAGGCCGCCGGCTGGATTGACGGAGCTCGCAGGTTCGAGACCAGCCTCAGCCAGAGCGAGACCTCATGTCTAAAAATAGCTGGGCGTTGTGGTGGGCGCTTATACTCCCAGCTACTCGAGAGGCTGAGACAAGAGAATCGCTGAGCCCAAGAGTTTGAGGTTGCTGTGAGCTATGACGCTGCAGCACTCTACCAAAAAAAAAAAATTCACCCTGAGTTTCTGCTGTATGCCCTGGGGACTGCAGGAAACGCTGTGCTAAGCCTCCTTTTTCGTACATGTCATATGCAGATAGGCGCAGCGGTTCTCAGGGGTAGCCTACATATATTCTGCATATCAGATATTTACATTATGATTAATAACAGTAGCAAAATTACAGTTAATGAAGTAGCAACAAAAATAATTTTATCGTTGGGGGTCACCACAACATGAGGAACTGTATTAAAGGGTCGCAGCATTAGGAAGGTTGAGAACCACTGAGATTGGGTGTTTTAAGGAGGCAAAGGCCTTGTTTGGAACGGTCAGGCCCCTGCTCATCAGGGGGAGGAGCCCCAGGACCTACCAGGCATAAAGGCAGGGACCCATGAGTAGGTTTGCAAGGATCTTCCACCAAGATAGAGAGGGAGGCACAAAAACCTGCCCCTTCTCTGGGAGGCCCAAGGCTTGGCTGTGAGGTAGAGGTGGCCCCTCCACTTCACTTTCTTGTCTGGCATCTCTAGGAGATGGTGCCTTGCTATAAGGGAAGCATCCTCAAGGCAGCAAAAATAATTGGTTGCAGGCCCTATGGGAATAAATACACTATCAATGCAGAATTTATACAGATCTCCATAGGTATCTGCCCTGATCTGCTGTGTGCCTTGAGAGACATTATTTAGCCCTCTCAGGTTGAAGCCCTGTCTTGCTCCTTTCTTGGTGATCTTAATGAGTTACAGCTCGCTCTGATGGGTGCAGCCTCAGGCCAACAGAATGGGTATCCCCAGCTTACTAGGAATTAAGGTTAGGACTCTGAGAATGGCACTAGAGGATCTCCAGCTACAAATGGAGGGGCTGCAGCCCTGTCCTATTCCTGCTGCAAGCCCTCAGAGACCCTGAGTAGGACTGTTAGGCATATACACTTTCCTACTAACCCTCTCCACCTCTCTCACTTCCTTGACTTGCCTGTCTGGCAAATGGAGGCTTTGGCCTGCGGAAGAAGAAGGGCCTCAAGACAGTAGAAGGGAAGGAATTCCAGCCCTGTTGGGAGTAAATGTGAGGAGGATTGGGAGGATTGAGGATAATTCTTACTCTGTGCAAAGGGGTCCCCAAAGAAGCCTGCCCTACCCCTATAGTCCTGGCAGCCCCCAGGAAGGTCTGTCTATTTGAGTCTCCCCTAACTTCCAGTTGGCCTGGGAGTTTCAGAGAGTTGAAAAGCTTTCTTTGAGAGGTCCATCTTCAGGTCACCAAAGACCCTGCTGAGCATGGAGATAAGGACCCTGAGGGATAACTGAATGTACCTACCACCCAAGGACATATTGGATCCAGCCCCTGCTGTCAGCTCTAGGACGTCCTGGGCCGGGGTTTCTAACATGTGGAACTTCCTCACTTTTGTCTCATTGGCCTCAAAGAGGTGAGGGCCTTGGTCTAATGGGTCAATTTCATGTCAGCAGATACAGCTACATCTGGTCAGCCTAGTGAGGAGACCCAGTCTCTGCCAGGGTCTTTGCAAAGACCCTAAATGGGGATTTGAGGGAAATTCCCCTTACCCTTGGAGAGTTGGTGCCCTTGTCTTGTGATGCTGTCATGTATGATGTCTAAATGTGATGCCCCCTTACTCCCACTTGGTGGGCTTGGAAGACTGGACTCAGTTCAATACAGGGAGGAGTCTCAGGCCCTGTCACGAGTCAGTTTAAGGATGGAGGATACCCCCTATACAAGAACAGCTGGGCCTAGCCAATCCCTGTCCTCCTATTGACCATTATGGACCCAAGGGGTATCTACTCTGTGGGGACCTCACAGAGTCCTTGCCCACCTGTCATCCCAAGCTGTACTTATAGTCTACAGCTTGAGGAGCCACCTCAGCTCCTCTTATAGGGGCTCTGGGAATTGGAGGTGAGGGCTTTCGTTTCAGCCTGATCTCCTCAGATCACAGAGTAGATGATGACCAGGCAGTACCAGGAGTCAAGGCGAGGTACACACTCTAAATGTGTGCCAAGGGCCCTACCCCCAAGAACAGAGAGGACCCCACAGCCAGCTCCACCCACCCTAATGTTATCTCTAGAAGCCTCATGCTCTGCTGTCTGGCTGTACCCTGAGGAGCTTTCTCACATCCTCCTACAGATTGCTAGTAGATAGGCTGACCAGGAAGAAAGGAGAAGACCTCCGAGGCCCTAGAGAACTAAGGTTAGACCTGTTGAGACAGCCCTTATTCGGACTGACAGATTAAGTTTCTCACATCCTTCCTCTTTCTCTCAGACCAGTTGGCTCCATCACCCATCTCTTGCTTGTACTTCTGCTGGTTGCTCTGTTGCCAGTAATGATGCCTTACATTGAGGAGAGTCAGCAATGCAAAACTGACCAAGACCTTGAGGCCCAAGGAAAGGCACAAGGCCTGGAGGATTCACAAGTTCCTGCAGTTGAAAAGGAGAATGCCACAGCCTGCTCCTCTACTCCGATCTCAAGCACCTTGGAGAAGGTGTCTGCTCCTGGAACACCAGGTACTTGTGAGAGTACCACTCCTGTCAAAGCCACTCCATGCAGCCAATCTGAAGAGGGTTCCAGCAGCCAGGGAAAGAAGAAACCAGGTGCCTCACAGTTCCTGCAAGATCCTGATTCCTTACTCAGTAGCATGCTAGAGAAGAAGGTGTCTGATTTGGTGAAATTCCTGAGTGTCAAGTACACAAAAAAGGAATCCCTCACAAAGGCAGAAATGCTGAAGAGTATCAGCAAAGAGCACAAAGATCACTTCCCTTGGATCTTCATGAAAGCCTGTGAATGCATGGAGGTAGTCTTTGGCATTGATGTGAAGGAAGTAGATCCCATCCACCACTCCTATGTACTCGGCAAAACACTAGATCTCACCTATGATGGAAGATTGAGTGATGACCAGGGCATTCCCAGAACCGGCCTCCTGATTCTTATCCTGGGCGTGATCTTCATGGAAGGCAACCGTGCTCCTGAGGCGAAGATATGGGAAGTGCTGAATATGATTGGAGTGAATGCTGAAAAGAAAGATTTCATCTATGGGGAGCCTAGGAAGTTTATCACCAGAGATTTGGTGCAGGAAAAATACCTGGAGTACCAGCAGGTGCCCAACAGTGATCCTCCAAGCTACGAATTCCAGTGGGGCCCAAGGGCTCACGCTGAAACCAGCAAGAGAAAAGTCCTCGAGTTTTTCTGCAAGGTCACTGGAAGTGATCCCACTTCCTTCCCATCCTTGTATGAAGAAGTTTTGAGAGATGATGAAGAAAGAGCTCAGGCTAAACTTGCCAGCAGTGCCAAGTCTGGTAGCTTCTGCCCCGAGTAAAAGTCTCAGGCAGATTCTTCCCTCTTTTTGAAAAGGGTAGTCAAGGTTCTAGGTAGCAGAGGGATGATTGCAGATGTATTTGTTTTAGATACTATTTTTTTTTCTTTTTAGTATTTTCACATTTCTTTTTAATAGTTGACTAGCTTCAGGATCTAGTTTCATGAATGACATTGGTCATACCTTTAGCTATTAGGTTTAAGAATAAGAATTTTGCTATTAAGTAAAACAAGTTGGGACAACTCACACCCTATTTAGTCATCTGCAACATGATATAACAGCATTGGAGCAGAAATTTCCTTAGAAATGTGAGAGTCTAGCAACAAAACGAATGATAATACAGTAGCAACATAGAAGATGGTTAATCCTAGAATTTCAGTATGTCTTTCAGTCTGTTGTTTTGTAAAATTAAACATTTTTACCTGAATTGCTCAGCTTATTTGAGAATGTACAAGAAATTAAATCTTAATAAATAAGTTTCTGTTCACTGGCTCGTTTATTCCCTGAACATTAATTGAGCATCTGCTCTTTGAAAGGTACCGCATTAGTGGAGATTCTAGGATAAGCAGGGAAGATGGTGAGATGTCCTGAAAGACCTAACAAGCTAGTGGGGGGGGGGAAGCAAGGAAGTAGAACTCCAGATGCAAGTAAGTGTAAATGCCCTGAGACAAGGCAGTTTGGTTGGGGCTTTGGGAAACCGTAGTTCCCTCTGGAGGAATTAATTTTAAATTAAGCTGGGAGATGACAGAGGCCAGACTCTCATACTGCATGTCTTAGGGGTAAGTTAAAAGCCTGCAATGGAGAATTGATTTTAGCAGTTTCATTTGGATGGTGAATAAAGCAGAGAGAAATCTCCACCTGGGGAGGTAAGGAAGGTATCCTTTGCTCTTGTCTTAAAAGTGCATGAGCTAAATGCTCATACACATCATCTATAAGGATTTCCTGAAAAATAGGGTGATAGTCCCTTGACCTGGTGCCTAGATGCCTCTAGGCTGGCACTATTTTCCCTGGCCTGAAAGAATCAGAGCCCATCCCATTGAAAAGGACATTTAATTAGATGATCTTGATGTAATTTGTCCAACTCTAAGTGAAGGCTATGTTTTGGGTGGGAGTGAAATGCATGAATATAGTGGTTTATGTGGAAGAGAAGCTGGGAGGAAGGGAAAGAGTCCCTGACTTGGCAGCTTTGACTTGCATCCAGCTGAAGAAAACTTCCCTCACATGTGAGTTAAATAATATTTATAATAGGGAAAATTTACTAAGTTTTATTTACAAAGTGGCATTTCTGGCCCTTTTGGTGTGTTGTCCTAGAGTGCTGCATGCTCTCTGAGATGTCCTTGATCTCACACACACAGTCTTAGAGGCTATGGTGGATAAGGCAGAATTTGAGGTCGAAATTCAATTTGAAATTTCTGCCTTTGAATAAACATCCAATACAGGCCAGGCGCTGTACCAGAAGCTTTACTCACATTACATACATTCCAGCAGTTCTGTAAGACAGAGCTTATCAAATCCGTTTTACAGATGAAAAATCTGAGGCTCATGGTACTTGGAAAATCACTCAAGATCACATGGCTAGTAACAGGGCTGGGGACCTGACTCCTGGCCTAAAGCTGTCTAAGCCCCTACTGTCACCGGTCTTACCCTGAAGCAGGCCTTCTGTTTCTTAGTTCATTTCTCAGCAGTCAACAATGCCTTTCAGGTAACAAAAACTTACAGCCAAGGTACTAAAAACAGCAGGCCTAAAGAAGAGAAGGTGACATGATACATAATCTCAGGAAGTTCTGAGGGCTTTATGAACCTAAGGGCCTCTCACCTGAATGTCAGGGTTCTTCAGAGAGTGCCTAGGTGCTGGCATTTTTGTCCCTTGCCAGCAATTTTCTGCATTACAGTGCTCTTCTTCAGGTATTCCCGTGTGCCCTTCTGTCCCACTGTAACCTCCCCTGCTGACCAACTCATCACTCCTCTGAATACTGTACACTGATTCCATTGGAACAACCCAGAAACGTATACCCTTACCCTAACACAGAGTATTCCTACTCTTTAGCAGAAGTTCTCTGGCTATCTCATTCCAGAATTCTGGAACCCCTCTGATAACCACAAACCTTTTAATGTAAAAGAACACTTTGGAAGGTGATGTATTGATACCTGGTTATCACCCCCAGGTCTCTTCAACACACCCTCAAATTGTTTTTCAAAAGGGCTAGTGAATGAAATCTGATTTGTACTTGGTCTACTGGTTCTTGAAATATAACCCTGAAGTTAGAGAAACACATTTTAAAATCACTCATACACTGACAGTAGGACTTTAGTAAAATGTATTATTTGAAACAGGCCACTGAACCTACAGCTTCAAAGCCATATTTGGCCCTTCAAATCCCCAAGTGTGGCCCCTCGACCAAATCCAAACTTTACAGAACACATATTTTTAATAAAGTATTATTAACAAACCCTTTAAGGGCTCGGCACCTGTAGCACAGTGGTTATGGCACTGGCCACATGCACTAAGGCTGGCGGGTTCAAACCCAGCCTCAGCCAGCTAAGCAATGATGACAACTGCAATAGAAAAACAGCTGGGCATTGTGATGGGCACCTGTAGTCCCAGCTACTTGGGAGGCTGAGGTAAGAGAATTGCTTAAGCCCAAGAGTTTGAGGTTTCTGTGAGCTGTGACACCACAGCACTCTACCAAGGGCAATATAGTGAGACGCTCTCAAAAAAAAAAAAAATCCTTTAAGAATTTATTCTGTGGGGCGCTGGCCCCATATGCTGGAGGTGGTGGGTTCAAACCCAGCCCAGGCCAAAAACTGAAAAAAAAAAAAAAGAATTCATTCTGTGAAATCTGGATTCAGTCAAAAGTCAGCACTCAAGGTTCAAAAGGCCACAGGTTCCCCACCTTGTAAGCCAAAGCTTACCTCATAAGCAGTAGATAAGGAAAGACCATATAAATTATTGTGTATGATGAGTACATCTACAGGAGGGTGAATGCCTAAAACTCCATATTCTTTCTAGCATATAAATAGTAGTTCCTTGATATACATGCTATGAAAAACTAAAACAATGGTTAGCAATCCTACCACTTGTTCTTGTCTGTGTCTCTGCCGGCACAGGAAAATCCTAGTTTGGAGTTTAACTCAATAGCACCTGTACAGATGTTCTAGAATGTTCACTCCTATAAAGAGTAGCAGAGACCCATAGGTTAAGATTTTGACCAAGCATACTAAAGGAGGAGAAATCTCCGCCCAGTGAGATTATAGAGGTTATTGCAAAGGGCAGTGTGATACTCCTTGCTAACATTACAAGACCCTTTGAGAACTAGATGTCATCCTGTATTTGAAACTACTTGAAAAAGTCAATGAATTCCAAGGTAAATTTAATCAGTTTCAAGGTAAATTTTGTCTTTTTGGAAACTCTTCCCAGAAATGAAGAGGACTGTTGTCACAACAAATTATACTTGATTTTTTTCTGAACACCCACTCTGTGACCGTTTATGGGAGAGACTGGAAGTGCTCTACCACATGTCGTCTTCTTCTCCTTCCTGGACTGTTCACCTAGACTGAGAGGGGAGCCAGTGCTCTATTCCCATGCTGCTACTTTTATTCAGCACCAAACACGGTGGCCCTGTGTTATGATCCATTGAAGTACCCTGGATCCCCTAGTGGCTGGAGAGTAGAGAGCCTCTTGCCAATTCACACCAGAATTTATATAAACAAACCAAACTTTGATGGGTTAAGCCATTTGAATTTTAAGTTTTATCTGTTGCATCAGCTAGCAGTTACTTAGCTGATCAACACACAGCTCTTATTTTACTTATGTTTATATAATAAAATTATCTATTTTAAGAAAAATTTATTTAAGTATAAAATATATATAACTAAATTTTATGTACTATATAAATATGTTTATATAATATATAATATAATATATAATTTTATTTATTATATAAATATTATTTATATTTGTACTTATTTAAATAAATAAGTGCTCTTGGGCTTGTTTAAATTTTTTTTCATGACAAAGGTAGTTGTGCTAATATACTGACTGCAAAAAATTCTGAAAATACAGACCAATTACAATTCTTGCTTTTACAAAATTCTTCCATAACTCAGCTTCCTCCTTGGAGGTAACCACAATTAGGGAGCTGATGCACATTGTTTTAAAACTGAAATCTAGGATTTTTCATAGATGGATATATTATAATAAAAAAAGGCATGGGTAATGAAGTACATATCCATCTGACATTTGCCTTTGCCAGTAATAAAACAGATGCAAAACCTTTTATTTATATCATCACACATAAATCTACTTAACTTTTGTAACTACTACCTTGAATTCTAAAGAATGTATCAATTAATCAAACATTTTTCCTTCTGATGAACATATAAGTTGTTTCTTATTTTCTGTACTATTAAAGATTACTTAAATCAACATCTTTGAACATCAATTCTTGGGCAAATATGTGGGGATTTCTTCTCATAAGAGTACATTATAATGTGGAAAGTTGGGCTTAAGCAGAAAAGGTATGAATGTTTTCATTTTTACAAGTATTGCTGAAATTTTATTACAAAAGTGCTGCATCATTCATGTTTTCATAAATCAACATATGTTAGCATCCTACATTCTCAAAACCATTTTGTATTATCAGTCTTTAAAATTTGGGGTAAAATTATCTGTGAAAAATTATTGTCTCACTGTTGTTTTAATATGTTTTCCAATTTTCTAATTAGATTAAGAAGAAAACTTAATTTAGTCTCTCACTCATATAAAGCTATATTTATGCAGTGATGTCCAGAGCAACAGGATCCTTGATTTAAAATACTGAAATGTCAATAGATCATTTCCCCTTTACTTTGAGAAACAAGGCTTTGGTACAAATGTTTAGAAGCCAAGGAAGGGAACCAGACAGGACATTTCAGTGAGTGAGGAGCACTGGAATGTTTGAAGGGAAAGCAACTGACAGTGTCCATGAGCAAGAAGACATAGGAAACCAATTCGGAAAGCTGAAAGCTGGCTGGCATGAATGCGGAGTTCGTGTAAAGGGAAAGGTCCAAGACAGGAGAAGGTGGGAAGTCTGGGTAAGGAGCGTGGTGATAATAGGACAACTTATGTGAATAGGCTTGTAGAATCTCTGGGTCACTGTCCAAGAAGTAGAACAGCAGCATGCCAGACACCCTACCCTGCCTTAAAATCACCCCTGTGTCCTCCTGGGAGGAGAATAGCTGAATTCTCCACATCATTGTAGGTGGTTATACTTCTTAGCTACCCTAGGGTTCTAGAGTGACCTTCCCAGTGTCCCAGGCCTGGAGCCATTTTGATGTCTGCTAGTGTCCGGTATGTTTCCTCCTCCATAGTAGACCTCTTCCATGGAGGCAGGGCAGTGTGAGTGAGTGCAGTTCGTGACTGATGACTGGCTCTTGAGAGAGGCAAAAGCACCAATGAGCAATAGAAGGGATTGTATAGCTGCAAAGAGAAGTAACTGGGGGTGGGAATGCCCTGAAACTAACCATCTCAGTGATTGTGCAGACAAAGGGCTAAGGCTAAACATGTCTTGAAAAGTGATCCAGATGGTGTCCCCTCACTTAGACTGTCTCTGTAAAAGGTAGGTGTCCTGTAGCTGTAAATACTGCTGTCCTATGTTACCACCAGATATCATCTGGGATAGAGGATTAGCCCAAGGCACAGACACGTGCAGGGTGTGTGAAAAAGTCATGGAGATGGCACACTTACTTTTAAGCTAACACAGATGTGTGCAAACCAGAAAGCATCATGTATCATGCTATTGAGAGCATCCCCACATCGAAGATGTTGTGTGCACTTGGCAAAGAGATGCCTATAATGACACTGTCAGTGGTAGTTTCCCTTGGGGGATTCTGAAGTTACATGAGCAATTGTAAAACTTAGGCTCTTTTCCCCAGAGGCAAAATGACCAGGCATTGAAGTGGGCTCTACATTTTGAACCAGTGAATGTAATTCAGTGTATGTTGGTTCATTCATTCATTCATCTAGTAAACACTATTTTTTTTTTTTTTTTGGCTGGGGCTGGGTTTGAACCCACCACCTCTAGTATATGGGGCTGGCACCATACTCATTGAGCCACAGGCACGGCCCACTTATTGAACAGATTTTGAGGAAAAAGAAAAGAAAGCATTTAATTCAGGCTGGAAAATTAGGTTGGGTTACATCAGCACAGGTCATTTGAGGTTGTAGGTTTAGGGAAGACTGAGGTTTGTGTGCATGGTAACCATCTTCTCTCCCCTGCAAGCTCTAGTTGGCAACCAAAATTACACGTGTAAGAATTTAAGGGGAGAGGGGACAGGGCAAGATGACCAACTAGAGGCAGCTTTCTTCCAAAGCTCCTATATAGAAAGAGAAAAATTGGACTGAAGTGAACTTGGAGTACTTGAAATTGGGGGATAAATCGAAGGAGAGAAAATCAAGGTGTTCAGCAACCCCACCGGGACAAACTGCAAGGATCAAGACAAGAAAGATGGGGGAATGAAAACAGAGGACCATTACGGAGCAGACCAGACTGGAGGAGCCTGGCAAGCAGAAGGGTAAGGGGACTCTTCCCACACCCAGGGGCTCGCTGAGCAGTGAACCACAAGCTATCTCACCCCATGGGAGAGAGCCACCAAGGAATAAAGACCCAGTTTCCCTGTACCTAGGAGTAGCCTCAGAATAGTGAGTAACTTTGACTCCAGCTGCCTTGCTGCCTTGTGGCCAACACCCATCCTCCATCTTTCTTCGGTTGCCTGACAGACAGGCCCCTGCAGAGGCCTGATTCCCAGGCCACAGACAAGGGACTGAAACCCAGACAGCCTGGAGGGGCTGCCCCGCACCCAGGCATCAGAAAGGTGAAGGAGCCAAAGAAGTAAGGGTTACAGTGGCAACGTGCTCTGTCACCAGCAACCTGCAGGATCCTTGGTCAGTCACAGGAAAGGGAGACAGGCCCTGCCCTCCCCAATGTGTCGGGCAGGATCTCTGAGGGACCTCTGCATTATGTGGCCCAGTGAACTGAGTGCCCCACCCCTACTGCAGGAGGAAATGTTGGTTCAACTACACCAACTTTGGTCAATTAGGGTCTCTCCTGAGTCTCCTTCCCACCAGGGGAAAACTTTCCATACCCTCTAGAGATGCTTCCCAGCATCTGTGCCCAGCGAGAGGGGACCCTGTCCCCACTCTGTGGCTCAGTCCCCAACCCCATACTGCCAACTTGGAGAGATCTAACCTAGGGCGACCCACCACAACAAATTCCCGGGAAACACACAGCAAGCCATACATTTCCTTCCTCCAACTGCAGGTGAACCATGACTTTTTGAATTTGTTTGCCTGTGGGGCTGGAACTGCAGCTAAAACAGTTCCACAAGTTGCAGATTCCCCTTCCCCTACAGCAGGTGAAAGCTGCAAAATTTTGAATCTGTTGCAGCTCAGCCTCTGTTAAAAAGATGGTTCTGTTAAATTGTTCGAGGTAGGACTAGCACTTGGGATGAACAGTTGAGCTTGCTAGCTGGGAGCCACCCCCATTCTGGGAGTGTCACCTGGAGACCCTGCCCCCCCAGCCCCACCTGACCAAACTTGGAGATAGCAAGGCAGATGCTCAGAGACCCTCACACACTGCAGCTCCAAGGGGGAGCTCTGGCAGGCCGTGGGAAGGGCCACAGGTATAAGCAGTGGCTCTTTCAATCAGTTAGTGGTGAAGGGGAGGGGCAAGCCATATCCTGGGGCCTGTAGATCTGATTTCATCTGGTCACTTTTAGTTAAACAGGTCTCCTGGGTGCTGTTCAACTAGATTATCTCTCAGAAACAATTTTGGGACAACCTAATATTTCGCCTTAAAATTATATAAATAAACTAAAAATACATGTGGAGAGGAATCAGCAGAATAAACCTGACAACATGAAAAACTGGAGCAGATCAACTCTCCTAAGTGATTATTAGGGAAACAGAGCTGACGATACCATCCACATAGAAATTGTTGAAATAACAGAAACAGAATTCTGAATACAGATGACAAATAAGATGAATGGAATTAAGGAGAAAATAGAAAAATAAATCCAAAAAGAAGTCCAAAGACTATCTCAAGAAAACAGCGAAATTAAAGACAAAATCACCAAGGATCTAGACATAATATGGAAAGATAGAACAGAGCTCAAGGAGTTCAAAGAGGCATTCAAGAAGTTTTAAAACGCAGTAGGGAGTTTCAGCAATGGAGTAGAACATGGAGAAGAAAGAATTTCAGAAAGAAAATACAAGACTTTTGAACTAAGTCAAACTTTCAAAGAGGCAGAAAAGAAGAAAGTAAAGGCAGAACTACCACTGAGAGAGATATGGGACTGCACCAAACACACAAATTTATGAATGATAGGGATTTCTGAGGGAGGGGAAAAGAGACTTAAAAGCATGGAATCTACTTCAGGACATGATGGTGGAGAATTCCCTAACCATTGCCAGAGACCCAGAATTTCAGATACAAGATAGCTTCAGAATCCCAGCACGACTCTATTCAAACCAAGCATCTCTTAACACGTTGTAATTAACTTGGCCAAAGTCAAAATGAAAGAAAAAATTCCGTAAGAAGCCAGGCACAAGCAACTTCTTACCTATAAGGGGAAAAATTTCAGGGCGATGGGTGGAATTTTCAGGTGAAATTTTTCAAGGTAGGTGAGGGTAATCATCTGCTTTTAACCTGCCTAAACAAAACAATTTTCAGCCTAGAATTCTGTACCCTGCTAAACTAAGTTTCATATTCAAAGAATAAATCAAATATTTTTCTCCCATGCAAACATTGAGGAATTTTGCCACAATAAGACAAGCTCTGCAGGAAATACTCAGACCTGTACTTCACACTGACCATCATAATGGATGAACACCAAAGTAAAGATACCCAGAAACTAAAGGACTAAGCCTAGGTTCCGCAAGGGTGCAAGTCATAAAACTAAGCAATGGACCTCCACAAAGTAAGACAAACAGAACACCACCATGCTTATCAATTCTCTAAATATATGTGAATGGCTTGAATTCCCCACTGAACAGGCACAGGCTGCAAACATATCTAATCTCTAAGGACAAGACAAAATTCAGAGTCTAGGGTTGGAAAACAATATTTCAGGCAAATGGAAATCAGAAGAAAACAGGGGTTGCAATCTTATTTGCAGATATAATTGGAATTAAACCAACAAAAATAAAAAAATACAAAGATGGACCTTATGTACTGGTCAAGGGAACAATACAACAAGAAGACATTTAAATCCTAAATGTCAACGTACCCAGTGTAAATGCTCCCAGATATATTAAACAAACCCTAACCAATTTGAACAATATGATATCCTGCAACATCATAAAAACTGGGGGCTTCAACACCCTCTGATAGAAATGGATAGATTCTCCAAGCAGAAACTAAAACAAGTACCATAGCAATGGATTTAAACACATCTTTAGAAGGAAGGGGCTTACCTGACACCTACAGAGCACTGCATTACAATAAAATGAAGTATACATTCTACTCATCAGCCCATGGATCATCCTCTAAAATTAATCATATCATAGGGCACAAATCAACCCTCAACAAATTTGAAAGAACATAAATTATATCTTGTACCTTTTCAGACCACTACAGAATAAAACTAAAACTCAATTTCAGCAAAAATCTTCATCCTCACATAATTCATAGAAATTAAACAACCTTAGGCTGAATAAAAGGAGTAGATAAAGAAGGAAATCATCATATTTCTTGAACAAAAAGACAAGGAAGCCACAAGCTATCAAAACCTGTGGGATAATACAAAGACAGTCCTAAGAGGGAAATTTATCCCTTTAAATACCCACATTCAAAAAAAAAAATGGGAAGAGCACACATCAACAACCTAATGAACCATCTCAAAGGTCTTGAAAAGGAAGAGCAATCAAATCCTAAAACTAGCAGAAGAAAAGAAATACCCAAAATTAAATCAGAATAACATCAAATTTGGAAACTTTTCATGTATTATTTCATCAAATCAGTTGCAGTCTCAAAATTTGTGTGAAGTTGCCCCATATGCTTAGTAATGTTCTATTTATTAGTTTTAGTCTATTTTTTCTCTCTGTGCTTCATTTTGGAAAATACCTATTGCTATAACTTCACTAATCTTTTTTTCTGCCATGTCTAATTGCCATTAATCCAAACCAGTCAGTGCATTTTTTGATCTAAATACTGTAAATGTTTTTCTTGGTGTTCATTTGAGACTTTTAGCATATCTTCAATATGTGTATTTAATGTGCTTAACTTTCCCTCTTTTTCTTGCACATATGAAATACAGCTTTAGTAACTATTTTAGTATCCTTGCCTACTAACTCTATCATCTGTGTCAGTTTCAATCAACTGGTTTTCCTACTCAATATCCATCTTAATTTCATGCTTCTCTGAACACCTGGCAATTTTGATTATACGTCAGACTTTGTGAATTTTACCTTGTTGAGTGCTGGATATATTTTTTAATTCTATAAGCAAATATCCTTGAGCTTTTTCCTGGAAAACAGTTACTTGGAAACGGTACAATCCTTCAGGTGTTGCTTTTAAACTTTGATAGGTAAGATCAGAGTAGTGTTTGGTCTATGGTTAATACTGCTTCCCAGCTAAGGCAAAATCCTTCAGAGTATTCAATCAATACCTTAAGAGGATTTATACTCTGACTGATGGGAATAGGATCTATTCCCAAGTCTGAGTGAGCTCCAGGGTTTCTTTATGTGAAACTCTCTCTTGTTGGACAGTCTGACCTGTGAATTCTAGCTACCTTGGTCTCCCTGGACTCCCAGCTCTATATCATAAATTCAAGGAGAAATGTTCGTTCCCCATCTGCACACTATGGCCTCCAGTATCTCCCCAGGTGATGAGTTGGGGCAATCGTAGGGTGCACATCATTTATTTCTCTTTTTATTTGATACAACCTTTCTCTTGATACGTAATGGTACATATGTATGAAGTACATGCATTATTTTAATGTACATTACAGATCAGGATATTTAGGATATCCATCACCTTAAACATGGCTCATTTGCATTAGGAACATTTCAAATCTTTTCCATTTTGAAGTATACAGTATATTTTTGTTAACTAGTCACCCCACCATGATGTTGACACTAAAACTTAACTCCTTCTAACTGTATGTTGGTAACCATTAAACTACCTCTATTCATCTCTCTCACCCCACCTTCCCGTCCCCTAGCAACTATTTTTCTACTTTCTACTTTTATGAGGTTAATTTTTTAGTTCCCACTTATGAGTGAGAACATGTGATAATTGTTTTTCTGTGCCTGGCCTACTTCACTTAACATGATGACATCTAGCTCTGTTTATGTTGCTACCAATGACGAGATTTTATGCTCTTTCATGGCTGAATAGTATTCCATTGCTTTTCATTTCTTGCAAATCATTTTTAATTTCCAGTTGTCCAATAATAGTTATTGTTTTATATATTTCATCCAGATTTTTGGTAAATCAAGTAGAAGTGAAAATTCAGTTCCTATTGCTACATTACAGGCATAAGCAGAAGTCCCATAATCCAAATTTAAAGTCTTATGCCTAAATTACATAAGTATGACAAATGTCCCAAAATTTTAACCTCATTTAAATTAAAATTAGGATCAAAAGACAGTGAGACACATATTTATGTTCATATAGACATATTTATGTACAATCAGAAGAATATAGAGCAAAGTAGCAACAACGTTTTCCTCGGCTAGTTGAAATACTGAATATAAGTGATTTATTTTCTTATTTATGGTTTTTAAATTTTTCAACATTTATAAAACACATATGAATTATCCATATAATTATAAAATATTATAAATATTTAAAATATGATTCAGACTACCAAAAATAAACACACATTCTCTAAGTTTTATCTTCACAATATTAGTCAACTTCTTCCTCGATTCTACTCAGCCTCTGGCATGCCTACCATTTGTTTAACTAGAAGGAAAAAAAATGCAATCCAATTAATAAGCTATAGTTAGTCATCCGGTTCCCCCACAGTATCAAGCACAACGTTTCACAGATTAGAATCTATCTTCTTTTTAAAGCCGTTCTTCAGAAAAAGCATTGCCTTCTATTTTAAACGAGGCAATTATATTTATATCTAAACCATATTCTCCATGACATGATTACATCCAATGTTTATACATAGGACAGTATTCAGGCAGTATGGGGAGATGAAATATAATGCTCACCTTCATTATCATGAATATTGTTGTTATGTCTTCCATCAAAGCTTACAACAATAAATTATGTTATTTTAAAAATATGTTCTTCAGTTGTTACTGAAATTAATTCCAACTTGTCCTGGAAAATGCACTTGTACTTCAATACTCCTTTATTTTTCCATGAATGTTGCAACATTTTCATAAGGGCAATTAGCATTTTCTTTCATAGACTATTATTCAACACAGAATTTCTTAAGTTAATACATGATTATCTTTCACAAAGGAAATGCCATGTAAAACGTGATATGATTCAGGGTTTTCTTAATGCAGCTCTACTGTGTATATTATGTGCTTTGTTGTTAGCTATGTGTCACATACTCATTTTCTGCATTCAATAATTCTACCACTTTTGCGTTTTCATTCATTCACTGTCCTAAGGAAGTCATTTATGGCCACCGATATGATTCCCTATTATTCTCATGCTTTACGATTTTTTCATCACTGTATAATTTGTTCCTTTTTCTTTTTCTTCTTACAAGTATCACACAGCCTCTTTCCCATGTGAGAATTTTATATTTACTTTTTGGATCATGGTGATTTTTCTAAAAAGTCATCAATCTCTGAGTTTTACCTAATGATTCTGATCCAAATTTGTTTCTATAGATTCTCAGTTGTAAAACACGCTCACAATATTTTTCATTTACAATGTAATCATCTTATAATACTTTCATTTTTAACATACAGGTTCTTGTTTTCAATAAAATGGTACAAATGAATTCATAAACACTAATGCTTTTACCAGTAATTTTTTTTCTTACCGACACTATAAAATATTTAACTGGCATTTTCCTCTTGTAAGCTTATTCTAAGCTGCTTTTTTATTTTTCCATTATCATATTGTTTCCTTTTATATGCTTTTGCTATAGAGCCAAATAATTTGATGGCCATCCACACTTTTCAACAATTTTAAGACTTTACATTTATTCATGTATATGATTAAAGTATATGTCCTGTCACTTTTGCCCTTTCTGCAAACTTCTATATCATATATATTTTTCTCTATTGAACAGTTTTCTGTTTAATCTGTCTTCAAAGCCATTGCTTTTTTAATATTCTTTTTTAAAAGAAATTTTTTAATATTTCATCTCCTCTGATGATCTTTACAAAGAAACAGTTCTTGTTCTGATATTATTTATTGTTTTTTTCTGATTTCAATTACATTGATTACTGCTCTTATATGTACTAGTCCCATCTTTCTGCTCGCCTTGCATTTAATTTCCTTATTTCCTTTTTTTGTGTGTTGTTAAGGTGCAAGCTGATACCATTGAACTAAGTCCTTTTTTTCCTTTCTGATATAGACATTTAAGGACATAGATTTTCTAGTAAGCAATGATTTGGCTGAAGCCCACAAATTCCATTCATTCATATTTTCATTCAGTTCAAAATGTTTTCTAGATCTCTTTAGTAATTTTTGAAGCGTGAGTTAGTAAAAATGTATCATGTAATTCCCATAATATCTGGAGACTTTGCAAGTACAACAAAGTTAATATTGGGGCCTTAAATGCCAACATGAAGACTTGGTACTTAATGTATTGGACAGTGGGAGTCAATGATGGTTTCTGAGAAGTACATTCACATGATTGGAGCCATGTTTGAGACAAATCAATTTTAAAGATTATAATAGATTAGAGGGAGGATATAAGTAGATAGGTAGGAGTCTGCTACTTATTCTACCCAACTATGCTGTATTGGGCACTTACGTGTATTAAATTTCTCTGTGTTTTTGATGAATCATTTCTCTAAGTATTCAGGTCATTTTGGATTTAAATCCCATTTTGAATGTACCAGCAAATTCACCAGTTAGCTTCATCTGCAATCCTAATTAGCACGCACTTGAGCTATCTACATGAATGGCTGGTTTAACCATTATGATGGCCAAGTATGTTAAATCACTCAAATTGGGCTAAAACTGTTGTCAGCGGAAGAGATACTTGCATTTAAAATATGCTTTTCAAACTATAAGTAATTGCTACTTAGCTACAAAAAAACTGAAATGTAATTGTCATAAGACATAATTAGTATGAAATCACAATCTACAAATTTGTACCTAATGATGCTGATTCAAATACCTAGAAGTCTGATTTCACTTAAGAGGTGTCATGGTCTTTTATATCAAAGCACTTATTTCAACAAATCTCTTGAGACTTACAAATACTTTGGAAATAGTACAGTTGTCACCTAACATGCATGACTTAAAAGGTGAGCAAGATTAAGTGGTGCTCATAAAATAACATTATATTCTGTTCAGAAAGAATTCTGTAATTTTTCAGATTTTTTAGTTTTTTCAATACAGCTAAATATCAGAATATCTATATTATATAGGCAGGAAGTTGAGATATTTTTCCCTTGATTTGGCATAATAACATAAAGATAATTAATTGTTACGAATAGAAGAAGGGACAGGCATTTGAAGCCACAACCCTGCATTTAAAAAAAAATATATATATATATATCTGCTTGGGCTTTCACTTTCCCTTACTTAGCTCTTCACAGTCAGCATTGGAGAGACATCTGCGTCATGGATTGGCTATAGGATTCCCTTGGCATCCATAGAATAAGGAAAGGGTTTTCAAGAATTTGACTAGTACAGTGTTGCCAAACTGGACAGAAGGAGACAGACATGAGACAAATGAAGGAAGAATGACTTCAAGTGCAGAGCCGTGGATGCAGAGGCTGGACATAGCACAGGCAGTGGGGGTGGGTGGCGGGTGCCATTTCATGGTTTCCAGAGGGTGGGGCCATTATTCAGGACCAAGAAGGCAAGGCCACAATTAGGGCCCCAGAAGCGAGTATTGAGTCACACAAAATTATTCTCGGGGCTTGAGACCTAATGGAATTGGCCCTGTTGTATCACAAAGTTGCTTTAAACCGGTGAAACCTTTATTCCTTCCAATTTCTCCCTTTTAGAATAGGATATTTATCTTACACCTGTCCTGCCATTGTATATTGAGAGCAGATACTTTCCTATGTTTCATAGGTGTATAGATGGAGAGATATTTTGTTCCAGGATGGAACATACCTGGAGTCTTATCTATACTTTATTTAAATTATTAAATAATGAGATTTGGGACTTTTGGATTTGATTATATTTAAATACTATTTCGGACTTAAAATTGATGCTGTAATGGGTTCAGATTTTGAGGGATGTTGTGATGGGTTAATGTATTTTCTACATGGAAGGGACATGGATCTTGAGAAGGCAGATTATTCTGGGTTAAACTATGTCCCCCCAAAAGGTATCTTGATGATTTAAATCCCCAGCACCTGTGAAAATAAACTTATTTGGATATACATTCTTTATAGAGATAATCAAATCAGGATAGGCTATGATCCAATATGGAATTTTTATAAAAAGATAGATGATGTGAAGACACAAGACACAGGGAAATGCCATGTGCAGATGGATACAGAATACAAGCCAAGGAACAGCAAAGTTTGCTGGCCAGCACCAGAATCTAGGAAAGAGAACTGCGATAGATACTTCCTCAGAACGCCCATAAGGAACCAACACTTGTTGATACCATAATTTTGAGCTTCTAACATCCAGAACTTTGAAAAAATGTATTTATAATGTTTTATGCCACCCAGTTTATAATACTTTGTTTCAGTAACCCCAGCAAACTAGTAAATTCACCCTCAATTCTCATCCATGATTGTTTCAGCAATCTATGAAACCCAGGATTCTTCCATTGTCAAGTCTTTGTTCAGCAGCCAGACCTAGCGGCAAGATGCCTTGAATACAGCATATTTTGCTCCAATTTCTATGACTAAGACTAGATAATATTATACCTTTTAAGATCCTTGCATAATTTATTATAATAGAGTGTGCTTTGCAAATGGGACAGGCTGATAGCAGAAATTTCATTCCAGCATTCTGATTTTCCGTCTGACTAACCTTTGCTTACTCATTGATTAATATGTTTACCTGTCTTCTCCATGAGCATAGGATTGAATACCAAATTTGCCGGTGACTCATTATTTCATGGATATTCAAACACCTTTTTTCAAATGCTAGCAAAATCTTATTCTTAGTAAAGTAAAATGTAGGCAATGAATTAAAAAATGTTTTACTTACTGAATTGTTAGTGTGAATTCCTCCTAAGGTTGTTAATTGTGATTTAAATCAGTCTCTCAGGCCAGTAAGTGTTTCAAATATGGCAAATATATGAGTTTAAAGATATATGGGTGCCTATGACAAGACTCAGGTAAGGTAGGCCAGCACATTATGTTCTTCTGAGTTCAAATCAGTTATAGAAAGTTCATAAAATGTCTCAAGTATAACTATGTTAAAAATCAAAGAACACAGAAAATTTGTTTCCATTAAAATTATTTTCATTTTTCCCTCTCTAGGGGAAAACACTATTCTATCAAGATTTACTTATGGGCTCCACTTTAGAAAAAGTTTTCTTCTAATTTCCTTTTGTGCTATGGTAAAATTATTTTTCCAATTGAGTATAAAGAGAAAATATAGCTACTAGTATCAGAGAATCATTCATTTGTCAAATATTTACTGAGTCCCTATAATGTCTAACACTATGCTGGACAGTGACAATACAGAGGAAAATAACACATGCTCCTTACACTTAAGGAATCTTGTTGATTGGGAAGACATGCAAAATAGTAATTGCTGTATATAATTAGTGGGAGAGAGTGTAGAGAATGAGAGACCCACAGGAGATAGTAATTGAACTGAATCTTAAAATTGGGATGCGAACTCCAGGGAGATGTGATAGCATGAACTAGAACAAAGGTAATAAACAGAGTGTTATATGGGACCTACTATAGTAAACAAGTATTAATTTATTTGAAACTCAAATTTGACTAAGTGTCCTGTATTTGTATTTTCTAAATTTGGCGACTCTGTATGTGGAAGGATTTCTGTGTTGTTGGAATGTCCAGTATAATACACAAGTTGTAAGAGATAATACTGGAAAGGTAGGCAAATGGCAGATCATGAAAACTAGGTTTGCCAAGTCAGGAAGTTTGCATTTAGTTCAGAAGAAAGTAGTGAGCCATGGACAAGACTTTAGCAGAGTAGCAGTACAATAAGATTTCCTTTTTTAGGGTGGTATTCTGATGAGAAGTGGAGACTACATTGAAGTGAACAAACCTAGGGACAGGAAAATTATTAAATTGACTAAAGTTGCATTAATCCAAGAGAAATGATAGCAGCTCAAATTACTGCAGTGATTGGGAGAGCTGGAGATAAGATAATAAAATAAATTTTAGGAATAAAGTCTGGAAGTTTGGGTGATTGACTAAATGGGGTAATGAGAGAGAGAAAAATCCATGATGACTCCAAAAATGATATCCTAATGACCTAATGAATGGCATGGAAATGTTGGAAGAAGTTTGACTTTTTAGGGAAGATGATGAGTTATGTTCAGGACATGACA
This sequence comes from Galagoides demidoff, assembly GCA_963574575.1. NCBI lineage: Eukaryota > Metazoa > Chordata > Mammalia > Primates > Galagidae > Galagoides > Galagoides demidoff. The sequence continues at coordinate 53,869 of CAUYQV010132010.1, forward strand.
AGCCGATACTGCCTGTGGGTCAGCCAGATACAAATGACCAGTAGGCATCAGGGGAACGATCTAGGTTGGCAGTATAGATTTAGGCATTATTAGGACAGAAATGAAGCTGTAAAAGCCAGAGAACCAATTAAGAACAGTCATACTTGGCAGTTGGCAGAATTAAAATCTTCTCGAAGGAAAACTGTCACTCAGTGTAAATCTAATTTTGGCTCATCGATATGTCATAAAAGGATTCAATACAATGAATACACAATGATGACTAAAGACACTGTACTTATTGCAAATCATGTGGTATAGTTCCTTTTAATCTTATTTGTGGAATTAGTTCATATTTAATAGACCTAAATATAATGTGAGGAATTGTATCTAGGAATAGGCTGACTTGAAGAAAAAGCTAACAATCAATATTTGTTATTGCATGCATGTATCATTCTCCCCAGAAGGCACAACCGAATATAAACAATACGATGACTTGTATGTTCTCACATGGCCAACACGTGGGCATCTATAAAACAGAGAAATCGAACTCTTAATCCAGTCTAGAATTTCTATTTTCTAATGTTGGCTGTAACTTTAGGTAGAAAAGAGGTTATTCAATTAAATGTCAATTAATAGAATGATATATGTGAGAAGATGAAGAAGAGTTTAAACAATTTACATGGGAAGAGTCAAGATAGCCAACTAGAAGCACCTTTCACCAGGGGCTCCTGTCCAGAGGGAGATGTTGGATTAAAGTGGACTTGGAAAAGCTGAAGGTGGGGAGTTGAGCACACAGTGAAGAAAGTGAAGTGCACATCATCCCTGCTGAGACAAGGGGTGAGGCAAAGAAAGAGGAAGAAAGATGACAAAGATCAGGTATGGAGCAAGTAGTTGGAAGGTGTTGCTAAGAAGATGGAAGAACCCTACCCCAAATGGGAGATCCTCAGCAGGCTTCCCAAGAGTAAGCAGGGGACAAAGGACCTCTTACCTCACCCAATGGGAGAGAGCTGCTATATTCAGGTCCTCCAACACCAAAGACATCCACCTCTGAGCCTAAGCCCCATCCTGCCTAACACAAAAGTGAACAAATATTCTCTTCACAAGGCTGAACACACAGCTCACCCTTCCCCCTATACAGGTTGTCTGAAAACTGACCCCAGCAGAGGCCGGAGTGTTTGGCAAGTTCACCTAGAGTCCAGGGCATTATATGGGCCACTGAACTGCAGTGTGGAAACAGTGGCACTGCAGTTCTAACTTTGGCAGGAAAAGGGATGAACTTTCCTGAGCTCGTTTCCCACTAGAAAAGACACTCCTCCAGTCCCCCAGGAACTTTCAGCCAGATCTGCCCAGATTTTTGTTTTCTGACCATCTTGCAACCCTCTGAATCCTTTTGTGTGGGTGTTGATCACACTGCCTGAGTGAATTTGACTTGGACTCTCAGGCAGAGTCCTCTGTGGATTCTTGTTTTCCTGGCACTGCCATCTGGGGCTGCAGGGTCACCACTTGTTTGTCTTTGAGTGGAGGTGGCGTTGCAGCAGTGAGGGGCAGATTCAGCAGGTCTGTGGATTCCCCTCCTCCAGCTATCCCAGCAGGGGGAAAGATTCCAGCAAAATACCACAACTCCTCAGGATGTGATAGAGGGCAGGCTGACATCAAGAGAGTCAGGTTGCACTATCTCACCAAGCTGGTCCTCAACATCTCTGGCTATAGCCCTGAAGGGAGCATGTGCAAAGCTGTAGGGGAAAAGCCACAATCACAAGCCCTAGGTCAATAGAGAAGGGGAAGTTAGCTCCAGTTCCTGGGTCCTGATCTAGTCTCATTCCATCAGTTTTAATTGCCAAATAGGTTGGTATAATGTTTCCTAAGGGTCTCCAGTTAGATTATCTCTCAATAATTAATTATTCAAGGACAACTAATCATTCAAATAAAAAAATAATTAATATATTACTTTAAAGATGAAAATACTTATGGGGAAGAACCAGCAGAAGAACTGTCGCAACAAAAAAAAACATCAGACCAGATCAACTCCCCCAGGAGATACAAAGGAGATAACAACCAGAAAATGTCATCTATAGAGAAATTGCTAAAATGTCAGAAACTGTATTCAGAAGATGGATGGCAAATAAAATGATTGGAATGGAGGAAAAATGGAAATAGAAATTTTTTAAAAAGTTCAGAAGTTGTTGCAAGAAATTAATGAATTCAAAGACAAAGTCACCAAGGATATGGACATAATGAGTAAAGATACAGAAAACTTTAAGGAATTGAAAAAAGGCATTTAAGAGGCTTCAAAACACGGTAGAGTCCCTGAGTAATAGAGTTGAACAGGGCAAAGAAAGAATCTTAGAAAATGAAGACAAGGCTTTTGAACTATCACAAGCATTCCAAGAGGCAGTATAAGGGAGAACAAAAACAGAATATTCCCTGAGAGAGGTATGGAATCTTGCCAAAAGATCACACATCCACATCATAGGAAATGCTGAACACGACGATGTCCTAAAGGCACAGAGCTCTACTCCAAGTCATTTTAATGGAGAATTTCCCAAGCACTGGGAGATACAGAAATTCAAAAAGTAGATAGTTTCCAAACCCCACCATGACTCAATCCAAACAAAGCATCTCCTAGACACACTGTAATTAATTTTGCCAAAGTTAATATAAAGAGAAGATGCTGTAAGCAGCCAGATGTAAGAAAAGTCTTACCCACAAAAGGGAAAATATCAGGATGACCGCAGATCTTTCAGTTGAAACTTTTGAAGCCAGAACAGAAGAGGATGGTCATCGACCTTTAACCTTCTTAAACAAAATAATTTTCAGCCCAGGATCCTGTACCCTGCTAAACTGAGTTTCATTTGCGATGAAGAAATCAGATATTTTGCTGACATCCAAATGCAGAGGAAGCTTGCCATAACTAGACCAGCTCTACAGGAAGTACTCAGACACATTCTTCATAATGACCTGCACAATGGTCCACCGCCAAAGTAAACTCACCCAGAATTTAAAGAACAAAGCCTAGCTTCCACAATGGTGAAAGGGATAAAAATAAGCTCTGGACCTCTGAAAAGTGAGATGACCAAATCTCCACCATATCTCCACTTCTGAGAAGGGTATGATACAGATTAATCTCCCTCTGAACACTTATCTAATTAAATAGCCAACATACTGCTTTTCTATATTTCAATTTACCTTCCTGTATTTGAACCATAGAATCTCAAAGTTGCAAACTATTTAAAAATGTATCAAGTCCAACCTTCTTTTCTATGTAGGAATTCCTCTCTGACATCCCTGACATATTGGTTTTTAGTTTCTGCTCAAACACCTAAAATGACAAAAGAGGACAAAATCCCTCATTCCACTGTTGTTACCAGTTGGCAGCTGCAGTAGGTTCTAAATCTTTGTTCTAAGATACACAGAAGCACATTCTGCATAACAGCATTTTGAAGACCTTTCTGAGATTTTTCCTCTACTCCACGATTTTCATTTTCGTGAAATTTCCTTCATCATTCCCTTGCCTGATTTGTGTGGTAGTTTCGAAATAGGCCCACATATTCACAGATACTCATGCCTTCAAGAAGTGGTACTTTATTTTCCTCCTTTTGAGTACAAACTCTATTTTTTATATGGCAAAAATGACCATGTGTGTCTATGTCATAAAAAGTACGGAAACATCCATCTTCCTTGTTTTCCCACTTAGATAACTTGCTCTGGGTGGGAGCCAGATGACAAGTCGTCAGGACACTTAAAAGTTTCGTGTCAAGATCCATCAAGGATCCTATGCCAAGAGCCATGTGAGTGAAAATTTTTGGAAGTGAATTCTCACTGCTTTGGTATCTATAAAAATTATCCTTCAGAAATGAATGGAAAAAAAATAAGACACTATCAGATAATAGCTGAGGGGGTTCCTTGTTAGCAGATATGTCTAATAAGAAATGCTATTGGGAATGTTTCATATATACATTAAAGGACATAAAACAGAAACTCAAAGATACACAAATAAATTAAGGGAAAGGTCAATATAATACAAAAGCCAGCATGATTGTACATTTGTTTTATAACTTTTCTTCTTCCTTATATATTTTTAGAAACAAATGCCTAAAACAGTAATTATAAGTTTTTATTGATAGATGCAATTTATGATGTCAACTATATGAAAGATGAGGATACAAATTGTAGGAACAGAGATTTTAATTACTGTTGAAGCTAAGATGGTATTAATCCATAATAGATTTTAATGAATCTAAGAGATTAATTGTAATCTCCATGGCAATCACCAATAGAAGAACTGAAAATATATATGTGGAACAAATGTTGTGGATCTGGTTATTTGTATCATCATAATAACCTGAAATTATATATGATGTAATATTATATACATGCATATAAGGAACAAAAAATCCCAATTGCACATTTCAAAAATCAATTAAATGTAAAAAGAAAATTCACATGTACCCAAACAACCCACTGTACCCCATGATAGTATTAATGTACACAGCTATGACTTAATAAAAAAGAAAAAAGAAGGCAGTATGGGAAAATGGGGGACTTAAAAAGATATCAGACACAGAGAAAAAAATTAAAAAATGACAGGCAAAAGTTCTTTATTAATATTAATTACTTTAAATGTAAAAGGATTGCCTCCTCATTTAAAACGCTGACATTAAAATACAGTTTGAAAGCAGGTATTGTGATGCCTCCAGTTTGTCCTTCTTTCTCAAGATGGCTTTGGCTATGCAAGGGCTTTGGTATATCTTAGGACTGCATTTTCTATTTCTGTAAAAATGCCATTGGAATTTTGATAGGATTGTATTGAATCTGTAGATCATTTCAAAAGAAGCACCAGTACTAATATTGCTTATAAATATATATTGCTTATATATATATAACTAATTCTTACAATCCATGAACACATATATTTCCATTTATTCTTGTCATCTTCAGCTTCTTTCATCAATATCTTATAATTTTCAGAGTACAGATCTTTCACTATCTTGGTCAAATTTACTCCTCAGTACTTCATTCTTTTTGATACTATTGTAAATAGGATTTTATTTTAATTACTTTTTGACTAGTTTTTGTTAGTGTATAGAAATGCAACTGATTTAAACATTCTAGCATTGGCAAGAATAGACACACAAACCAGTGAAACAGAGTAGAGAACCTAGAATTAAATCCATACAAATATAGTCAACTAATTTTTGACAGGGTGCTAAGAATACACAATGGGTAAAGGACAGTGTCTTCAATGAATGGTGCTGGAAAACTGAATATCTGATAAAAAAGAATAAAACCATACTCTTGTCTTAGACCGCATACAGAAATTAGTTTGAAATGTATTAAAGGCTTAAACATAGCATCTCAAACTATAAAACTCATAAGAAAAAAATAGAGAAAAAGCTTCTTGATATTGGTCTTAGAAATGATATTTTTGATATGAAAACAAAATTATGCATACAAAAAGCAAAAATAAACAAATGGGATTACATCAAGCTAAGAAAGAAAACTCTACAGCTAAGGAAATTATCAACAGAGTGAAAAAGAAATTTATACAGTGGAGGAAAAGATGCTTAAACTATATATCAAAGAGATTAATACCCCAAATATATAAGGAACTCACACAATTCAATAGCAAACAAAAAGATGAACAAAAGACTTGAATAGACATTTTATTAAAGAAGACATAAAAATCGACAACAAGTATATAAAAAGGTGCTCAACATCACTTATCAGCAAGGAGGTACAATTCAAAACCACAATAAAATAATGCCTTGCATCTGTTCAAATGTCCATTGTCAAAAAGACAAGCAGTTACAGGTGTTGGTGTAGATGTGGAGAACAGTATACCCTTGTATACTGTTGGTGAAAACATGAATTGGTACAGTCATTATGGAAAAATAAACCAGTTCCTCAAAAAATTAAAAATAGAATTATCATACAAACCAGTAATACCACAACAGGGTATATACCCAAAGCAATAAAAATATCATATCTGAAAAAGATATATGGATCCCCATGTTCATTGCATCCTTATTTACAGCATCCATGACATAGAAACAACCTACATGTCTATGGACAGATGAATGGAAAAAGGAAATGTGGTATACATGTTTATGCATATACAATGGGCATATACAACCATAAAAGGAAATCCTGCCATTTGCTACAACATGGATTAATCTAGAAGACATTATGCTAAGTGAAATAAACCAAACATAGAAAGACCAATACTGTATGATCTATATGATATCACTTACATGTGGAATCTGAAGAAGCCAAACTCTGACAGACAGAGAATAAAATGGTCGTTTCCAGGGCCTGGAGACTGGAGGAAATGGAGAGGTGTTAGTCAGAGGGTAAAACCTTTCAGGTATAAGGTGAAGTTCTGGGGATCTAATGCACAGGACTATAACTATAGCTAACAATTCTGTATTGTTTCCATGAAATATAAGTCATCAGATTTTAAATGTTATAACCATACATACACAATCACAAAACTGGTAACTATGGGTGGTGATGGATATGTTAATTGTACTGTAGAAATCAGCACACAGTGGGTACATGTATCAAGTCATCCTGTTGTACACCATGAATATAAAAATCTATTGATTAAATATTTTAAAATGATAACAGATTTTTGGCAGGATAAAATATAAAAAACAATATGATCCATCTGCAGAGGGTGCAAAAATGTATACACATTTTAAAAAGGAAACAACTATATTAAAATTGCAATATTCAATATATACCAACAACATAAAATGAATGAAAGTCTTGTTTGACTTCTGCAACTACAAAAGGTGCTCAAAGTGGTTGGTTGCCATCAGCATTCTAACACTTCTGATTATGGCAAACTACTGCATGAGCAACATTGACCAAAGTGTCCACATGTATCACTGAACATGCTGTTTCAATTTCTGCCCAATGTACCACCAGCATAGCCAGTTTTCTCCATTATGCCACATCCTTTAAGTTCCCCCATAGGTAGAAGACAAGGGATCTTACATCAGAAGAACATGGGAAAACCCAACCACACCTCTTCATCCTATCCACTGTCCTTGCAGATTCTCATCTAGGTAGGCTTTCACATATCGGTGCATATGATAATGTTGGGATGAAAACTTTCTGTCTTGCTGTTTTAAGAATGTGTCGCGTGTTTGTTCTTCTCACTCCTGTCTCAGGTGCACATTGTTTGGTAGACTTCCGTGGTGAGCATGTAAATTGTTCCAACATCATAGAAGAAGCAGCAGGACTTGTTGTGCAAGGCCTCCTGGATCTCCCCTTGTGTACATCACAGAAGGCACCATGCATCTCAAACGTACCAGGGACACCTGCAATTGGTAGGCATGTTGGAGGCTCTTTTGCATACTCTATTGTTGCTGTATTTCCACATTTTCAAAGTTCAAGTATCACTTCAAAATGGTCTTGTGCACCTCCAAGGGCAACTGTGCTTCTGCCATTCTCTTTGCCTGTCTTGGCTGCCAGGTGGTGACAGTAGCATTCATGCTACACATCACGGCTGTAATTAAATTCAACTTCAAAAAGTAACACATAGACAATATCACTTAAAATGTGTACACGTTTTTGTGCACCCCATAGTGTGTGTATTGTCTATACAAGACTCATTATAAATTCAAACACAAATAGGTTCAAAATAAATGGATAGAAAAAGGCACAGTCAAACCTCAGGGATATTGTGGTCTCAGTACCAGACCACTCCAATAAAGTATCACAATAAAGCAGTGCACATGGATTTTGTGTTTTCCCAGGATATATGAAAGTTTGTGGACAAGATACTGTAGTTTATTAAGTGTACAATAGTATGTCTAAAAAAAGTACATGACTTAATTAAAAAATACTTTACTACTGAAAAATTTTAACAATCAGAGGAGCCTTCAGCCATTCCTAACCTTTTTGCTGGCAGTAGGTCTTGCTTCTATGTTAATGGCTGCTGAACAATCAGGGTGGCAGTTGCTGAAGGATGGAGTGGATGTATCGATTTCTTAAAATAAGGCAGCAATGAAGTTTGCTGCCCTGAAGGACTCTTCCTTTCACTATAGATTTCTTTGTAGCATGTGATGCTACTTGATAGCATTTTTCCACAGTAGAACTTCCTTCTATCTTGTAGTTGTTATTTTTCTCCGAACCATGCTTTATCAACTAAGTTTATATAATTTTCTATAAGTCTCTATTGTTATTTCAACAATGTTCATAGCATTTTCACCAAGACTATGTTTCAGGAGACTGAACTTCAGCTTCAAGTCACTAGCTCTATGTACTATTAGCCCCTAACAAAAGAGTCAGCTTGTCCTTTAAAGTTTGAAGTCAGGCATTGACTTCTCTGTAGTTATGAATGTACTAAATGGTATCTTCTTCCAATAGAAGGTGTTTTGTCTGTGCAGAAATATGCTTGTTTAATGTAGCCACATTCATCAATCATCTTACATCTTCTGAATGCCTTGCTACAGCTTCTACATCAGCATTTGTTACTTCATCTTGTACTCTTTTAATTTTTTTACCTTGTACTATTTATATGGGGATAGTTTCTCTTTTAAAAAAATGTCATAAATTTGTGCTAGCTTAAAACTTTTCTTCTGCAGTTTCCTTACTTTGCTTAACCTTCGTAGAAGTGAAAAAAGTTAGGATCTTGTTCTGGATTAGGTTTTCGCTTATGGGAATGTTGTGGCCTCTTTGATCTTCTAACTAGACCACTAAAACATACTCAGTAAGGTTGTTGTTCTTATTTGTGTGTACAGTAGGGTAGTTGTTCTTATCATTTGTGTGTTCACTGGATTAGCACATTTAATTTCATTCAAGAGCTTTTCTTTGCATTCACACTGGCTATTTTGCCCAGGAGGCCTAGCTTTCAACTTATCTTGGCTTTCATCATGACCTCACTAAGCTTAATCATTTCCAGGTTTTGATTTAAAGTGAGAGCTGTGTGAATCTTCTTCTGACTTGAACATGTAGAGGACATTCTAGAGCTATCATGGACTAGTTTTAATATCGGTGTGTCTTGGGGAATAGAGAGGCCAAAAGAATGGAAGAGAGATGGAGGAATGGCTGTACAATGGAGCAGTCAGAACACACAGAATGTTTATCAATAAAATTTGCCATTTTATATGGACATAGTTTGCATTGCCCCAAGACAAGTAACATCAAAGATCACTAATCACAGATCACTGTAGCAGAATCACATGCTTATGATTTGATAATAAGGCTCGGCGCCTGTGGCTCAATCGGCTAAGGCGCCAGCCACGTACACCTAAGGTGGCGGGTTCAAATCCCCAGCCCGGGCCGCCAAACAACAATGATGGCTGAAACCAAAAAAAAAATGGCCGGGCGTTGTGGCGGGGCGCCTCTGGTCCCAGCTACTTGGGTACTTGGGAGGCAGAGGCAGGAGACTCGCTTGAGCCCAGGAGTTGGGGGTTGCTATGAGCTGTGATGCCATGGCACTCTACCCAGGGGGATGGCTTGAGGCTCCGTCTCAAAAAAAAAAAAAGAGACATAATGATTTGATAATAAAAGATTGGTATAGACTACCAGTTTATAAAAGGGGCACCTTTTGTGTCATTATTTGTGCATGTAAATGTGTAATGGTTATGTTACACACTCAAATACAAAAGGTCATTATTTCTGCTGGACCCTGTACTTATACTGTGGCATACAACAAAGCTACAAAAATAATGTAATAATGTCTTTTGCAGCAACTTGGATGGAACTGGATGTCATCTTATGTGAAGTATCTCAAGAATGAAAGAACATGTACCACATACTCTCACTAACAAGTGGGAATTAAAAGATGGGTATACTCTGGCCAGGGAGCTATAAAAGACATTGGAAAGCAAGAAGAGAGGAGGCTTGGAGGAGGGTGAGGGACAAGTCCTTACCTATCAGGTACTCTGGCATAAAAGCCCTGACTGTCACAGTATAGTGTGTACGAGGTCAGACAAATAAGCTCATGAACTCATCCTAGAAAAAGTGCTACATACTTCATTGCTGAGTATCACTACAGTTGCCTTCGAAGAACTCCATGTGGAAAGCTATGCACCAATGCCAGAGCCCAGTCCACCCCTCAAAGAAATTTTGAAACTCTTTATTTGGAATGGCCATCAGAACTGTTGCTGAACAAGTTCTGACGATTAAGTTTGCAAACTCATCCTAGGAAAAGTGCTATGTACCTCCTTGCTAAATACCACTAAAGTCACCAGATAGCCTAGGGGAGAACTTCAAAGGTGACCATGGTGACATTCAGCAGTGAGGTATGTAGCAATAAGATAAGTTCGCAAACTTAATTGTCATGATTCATATCCATGTTACAAAGTATCTGTACTCCCTTATATTTGAAATTAAAAATTAGAAACTAATACCAGGAGGAAAACTGGAAAATTCATAAACATGTAGAAATTACACAACATAGAACATATTTTTAAGCAACCAATGAATCAATAAAAGTCATTAAGTAAACTGAGCAAATATTGTGTGATGAAAGGAAATTAAAGCACCACTTATCAGGATTTATGGGTTGCAGTGACAGCAGTTCTTAGAAGGGTGACTTGTAGCTATAAATTCCTAAGTTTCAAAATTAAAACAATCTCAAATCAATAACTCAACTTCACACCGTAAGTGACTAGTAAAAAATAGAGCAAGCTAAACCCAAAGCCAGGAGAAGTAAGGAAATAGTAAACAGGGCACGGGAATATAGTAGGAGACTAGAAAGACAGTAGGGGAACGACAACAAAGCCATCAATTGGTTCTTTGTTAAAAAAAGAAAAACCTAAATTTTAAGACCTTTAACTGATTGATCAATTAAAAAAAAAAGAGGAAAGCCCCAAATTCCCAACTTTACAGTTATAAAAATGATCATTAGAAAGTACTATTGATACCAGAATTTCATCTTCAGTAGGTCCTTGGTCTTGGTGATTTGAAGAATGAATCCACAGATTAGTGGTAATGATACTGGAGTTTCAGGTTCTTGGTCTGGTGATTTGAAGAATAAATCCTTGGACCATAGATCAGTGATAAGACAAGATTTATTTACAGAAAAGAATACAAAAACACTAAAGCTCCCAGTACGGAGATCGGGAGAGAAAAGCTCTCTCTCTGTCTCTTTCCCATTCTCTCTCCATCTCTCTCCGTCTAGGGGTATATATAGGTGCATTGGTTCCTTCTATATGAGGCCAGGAAATGAATGGACACAGTCCCTTCTGCTGGGGCATGGTGAATGAATGTATTAATGAATGGACATAGTCTCTTCCCCAAGGTTAATTAATGGACACAGTCCATTCAGGGAAGTGAGGCCTAGGAAACTTACAGGAAATTGACCTGGGCATAGGAAATGGGAGTTCCTATTCAGTGATAAGTGCAAAGGGAAGGAGACACCAAGGCCCGGGTGTCTCCCCAGCAGTTGTCCAGCCCCTTTGACTATTGGAGCCTCTGGTGGGGGTGGGGATGAGAGCCCCTCCCGTGGGAGACCCTCCCCCCCTTGCCTACGCTCCAGCCTGCTGGTTCCTCTGCCCACTGCGTCTCACCAACACCGCCAGGGCTAAGGTGTGACAGGTCCTCCAGCTCAGCTTGACTGAGCTGGCTAGGGCGCAACCTATCCTGTACCACTATGAATAAACTGTACGTTAACAAATTGAAAAACCTAAAATGGACAAATTCCTTAAAAGGCACAGACTAGGCAAACTGACTCAAAAGGAAAATATAAATCTGAATAGACCTATAGGAAGTAAAGAGATTGAATCTGTAATCCAAAACTTCCCATCCATAAGAAGCCAAGCACTAGAGAGCTTTGCTGCTGAATCACACTCTATCTCATATCATATAAAAAACTTAATGCAAAATGGATCATTGATTCGAATGGAAAAGCTAAAAACATATAAGTGTTAGATGAAAACAAAGGTGTAAATCTTCATGACCTTGGATTTGCAATGGTTTGCTTCTTAGATATCATACTAAAAGCACAGCAATAATACAAAAAAAATAGGTAAATAGGACTTCAGAAAAATTTTTAAAAATAACATTTGTGCATCAAAGGGTGTAAACAAGATGGGGGAAAGACGATGTACACAATAGGAGAGAATATTTTCAAATTATGATCTGATAAGGGTCTAGTGCCCAGAATATATGTAAACTCTTACAACTCAACAACAAAAATCTAATTAAAAATGGGCAAACAGCTTTAATCATTTCTGCAAAGAAGATATCCAAATAATGACAAATGAGTACATGAAAAGAGGCTCGGCACCATTAATCACAAGGGAAATACAGATCAAAACCACAGTGAGAAATCACTTCACTCCCACCAGCGTGGCTATAAGAAAAACATGCAAAAAATGAGAAGTGTTCATAAGGATGTAGAGAAATTGTTGATAAAAGTATAAAATGGTAGAGCTGCTGTGAAATGAAGTTTGGTGGTTTTTCAAGCTAAAAACAGAATTATCACATGACCTACCAATTCTACTCCTGGATATTTACTAAAGAGATTTGAAAAACATGCTCAAACAAAACTTGCACACAAATGGGCACAGTGACACTATTGTTAATGGCCCAAAGTGGAAATATCTTAAATGTCCATTAATGAATATGTATATAAACAAAATGTGGTTTATCCATGCAATGGGATATTAGTCAGCCACAGACGGAATCAAGTATTCATAAATGTGACAATGTGGATGAATCTTGAAAATATTAGGCTAACTCAAAGAAGCTAGACAGAAAGGGTCACATGTCTAATGATTCCATTTATAAATAAGCAGTATTATTAAAATCCTCAGAGACAAAAAGCAGATTGGCATTTGTCACAAGCAGGGAGGAAGGGTTTAAGGGGGAGTGACTGATTAATGAAAACTGTTATTCTTTTATGATTATAGAGTTAGAACTTGATATAGGTGCTGGCTGTAGAACACTGTGAGTGTCCTAAATGTACACTTTGAAACTGGTTACATTTATATGAATTTCACCAAAACAGAAATGAAAAATGAAGGGTAAATGAATGTAGTCACACGGGATGTAACCTTTTGAGATTAGCTGCTTCCATTCAGCGTAATTCCCCTGAGATCCAACCTATGTCACCCGCCTTCTGTATATTCAGAGAAACAAAGAAACAGATGAAATGGCCAAGGCTAGCAGGCCAGTTGCATTCTCTACCCGTGATAAGATTCTTCCATTTGGATTCGTGTACATTTCTCCCGGGTATAATGCCACTTACCTACCTTACCACCATGTGCACGTTTCTCCCTCTTGTTCCTAAAGCAACAGTGAAATCCTGGGCTGAATTGAATGAGGATCCGCGTTGTTACTGTTGCTGTAACAAACTACCACACGTTTAGAGGCTTCAGACAGTAGGGATGTATCCTCAAGTTGTGAAGAGCAGGAATGTGAAGTATGTTGCATTTGA